>SJYT01025829.1:168278-232497 GCA_006410635.1 Cephalophus harveyi
CAAAAATAAAGTCTGACACTGTTTCCACTGTTTCCCCATCTATTTCCCATGAAGTGATGGAACCAGATGCCATGATCTTTGTTTTCTGAATGTTGAGCTTTAAGCCAACTTTTTCACTCTCCTCTTCCACTTTCATCAAGAGGCTTTTTAGTTCCTCTGCACTTTCTTTTTAGGTACGTTTATTTCTAGGCGTTTTTTTTTTTCCTCTTTTTTTGTTAGTTTTCTCTCACCCTAGTGGCTTTTCACCAATAACAGTGATGATTTTTTGAGAAATAACCACTATAAATCATTAATCAATTCAAGTATGTGTGGTATTTGGGGGACCTAAATAAGGTTTAAGAAAACAATTTATAATTTGCAAAATGTTAAACATTTTTAGTGTGTATGTGTAAGTATTCCTCTTTCTGTTTGTGTTCTGTATTTGGAGAATGGGATTTTGCCATTCTCTTCATCCTGATCATTGGTTTTGATAAATTTTGGAGAAAATAGCTGTTCATTTAATTCCTATGATTTTCAGGAAGATTGCTGGGTCATATGGCAGTTCTATTTCCAGTTTTTTAAGGAACCTCCATGCTGTTCTCCATACTGGCTGTACTAGTTTGCATTCCCACCAACAGTGTAAGAGGGTTCCCTTTTCTCCACACCCTCTCCAGCATTTATTGCTTGTAGACTTTTGGATAGCAGCCATTCTGACTGGCGTGAAATGAGGACCTCAATTCTTTTTCTTTATCTCATGAGGTTCTGCCAGTTTAAAGAAAGTCTTCTGTTTTTCCTGTCCTGTAGAGCCCTATCCCTTTCCTGAAGGGCTCAGGAAAAGTTCGATTTCGTGGATTATCAGGATTTTATCTCAATGTTTGGCTGAGAGTGGTGTACTTTACAGGCTATTATATCCTACAAAATAGGAAATAATTACAAATGTAGGCGTAAAGAATACTTTGTAACAATTGAGAATGACAGATTATCTTCTCCCTCACAGAGGAAAGAAGAAATAAAATACTAAAATGAAATTACTGACCATTCACAGCATTGTGAAAATGACTGTGGCCACCTTGTTTCTCCTAAGTGGTCACCAGTGTTCTCTTAATAAGATGGAAGAGGCAGGAGATATGCTCACAATTAGTTCAAAATGCATATCTCCTATGGGTTGATTTTGTGCCTCTAAAATGAATGTATCTGTGCCGTAAACACTCATACTCATATGTGATCATATTTGGAGATAGAATATTTACCAAGTAATCAAGTTAAAATATGTTCATTAGAATAGGTCTTAATCCAAATGAGCTATATCCATATAAATAGGGAAAGAGTCTCTTGATGAAAGTGAAAGAGGAGAGTGAAAATGTTGGCTTAAAGCTCAACATTCAGAAAACTAAGATCATGGCATCCAGTCCCATCACTTCATGGCAAATAGATGGGGAAACAGTGGAAGCAGTGGCTGACTTTACTTTTCTGGGCTCCAAAATCACTGCAGATGGTGACTGAAGCAATGAAATTAAAAGACGCTTGCTCCTTGGAAGGAAAGTTATGACCAACCTAGATAGCATATTCGAAAGCAGAGACATTACTTTGCCAAAAGGTCCATCTAGTCAAGGCTATGGTTTTTCCAGTGGTCATGTATGGATGTGAGAGTTGGCCTATAAAGAAACCTGAGCACTGAAGAATTGATGCTTTTGAACTGTGGTGTTGGAGAAGACTCTTGAGAGTCCCTTGGACTGCAAGGAGATCCAACCAGTCCATCCTAAAGGAGATCAGTCCTGGGTGTTCATTGGAGGGATTGATGTTGAAGCTGAAACTCCAATACTTTGGCCACCTGATGAGGAGAGCTGACTCATTGGAAAAGACCCTGATGTTGGGAAAGATTAAGGGCGGGAGGAGAAGAGGATGACAGAGGATGAGATGGTTGGTTGGCATCACTGACACAGTGGACATTTGTTTGGATTGACTCCGGGAGTTGGTGATGGACAGGGAGGCCTGGCATGCTGCGTTTCATGGGGTCGCAACTGAAATGAACTGAACTGAACTGGAAAAGGGAAAATCAGACGTAGATACATACATATAGGGAAGAAAATGTGGGGAGGTATAGGGAGATTTCAGCTATTTACAAGCCAAGGAATGTGGCCAGGAATGGAGGCCACTTATGCATTCACACCTTGCATAAGATCCAACTCAGATGAAACTTTGATTTGGACTTAGAGCCTCCACAAGTATGAGACAATAAATGAATGTGTTTAATTGACCTAATCACTAGCATTTTGTACAGGAGCTCTAGAATACTTGAAAGTGTTNCTTATGCATTCACACCTTGCATAAGATCCAACTCAGATGAAACTTTGATTTGGACTTAGAGCCTCCACAAGTATGAGACAATAAATGAATGTGTTTAATTGACCCAATCACTAGCATTTTGTACAGGAGCTCTAGAATACTTGAAAGTGTTGAAAGCATTAGTCGCTCAGTCGTGTCCGACTCTTTGTGACTCCATGGACTGTAGCCTGCCTCGCTCTTCTGTCCATGGAATTTCCAGGCAAGAGCACTGGAGTTCCCACTCCATTTCCTGCTCTAGGGGATCTTCTGGACCCAGGGGTTAAACCTGAGTCTCCTGCATTGCAAGTGGGTTCTTTACTATTTGGACATTTTCTAATACTTATATAATATTTAAATGATCTTAATTAGTTTTACAAAATGAACAATAAAAGAGATAAATAATCATACTTCTTACACTACTGTCACCATACCCGAACACCCCAGGAAGACCATTATTGCTTTAGGCAGGATAACCTCGCTGTAGGCTGGCTCAGTGCCTGTGGCGACCAGTGTGAGTCCCTCCTTGGCTGACATGGAGTCAACGTGAACTTTTTAGCTTCTCTGACTGAATGCCCTCTCCATCCCTATGGTGTTAAGCTGAAAATCATGAAGGTTTTCCACTTCAAAAACAAGAGAATAAGGGCTGGAAAAGAATGACATTAGATCATCTGAATGAGTTAGGGTAGAAACTTCTGATTCTAGGCAGTGTGAAATGAGTTTTTCTTCTGAACTTTTTGTTGCACTTAACTTGTATGCTGTGTTGGGGTCCTCTTTATGAGTCCATAAACAATGGTAATGTTGAAAAGGTTTCTGAATGAGGTATGCCTATCCTATCAACACCATCATCCTTGAGTTGAGACTTGCAGTTGTTAACTCAGCCGTGAAGCCATTTCCCTTATTTTGCCTTCACAGTGAACCACAACACTGCACGGTGATGGCTCACTAGGCTCTCTTATTTCCTCAGTCATCAACTGAAGTGAATAAGTACTAGTGTTACTCCCCCTTCCAGTCTTCAACATCAAACTGCTTTTCCCTTCTCTATCCTAGATTTCCTGTGTATCAGAGACCTCTGAGGTCCCAGTTATCGCTTTAAAACCCAATTGTTTTGTATTTTTAATATTTTTTAATAACTAATATGTTCATTTAATTTCTGAATTTACAAATGTGAAAGAAACATAGCTCATTAAAATATCCAATGGATTCTGTTTCTTAAAATGACTTCCTACATATGTATTATATTTAGGTCTTTAGTCCATTTTGAGTTTATTTTTGTATATGCTGTTAGAGAATGTTCTCATTTTGCTTTGCTATCCAAAAGGTAGCTATCCAATTATCCCAGCACCACTTATTGAAGAGATTGTCTTCTCTCCACTGTATACTCTTGTCTTTTTTATTATAGATTAATTGACCATAAGCACATAGGTTTATTTCTGGGCTCTCTCTTCTGTTCCACATGTCTGTTTTTGTGCCAATGCTATACTGATTGGATTAATGTAGTTTTCTGATATAGTTCAAAGTCAGGGAACCTGATTCCTCCAGTTCTGATCTTCTTCCTTAAGATGGTTTTGGCGATTCAGGGTCTTTCATCTTTCCATACAAAATTTAAAATTGTCTGTTCTAGTTTTGTAGAAAATGCCCTGGTATTTTCATAGCAATTGTATTGAGTATGTGGATTGCCTTGGATAGCATGTTTATTTTAACAATATGAACTCTTCCAATCCATAAACAAGGTAAACCTTTCCCTCTGTTTGTATTATCTTCACTTTCTTTGATCAGGGTCTTATTTTTTCTAAGTACAGGTCTTTCACCACCTTAGGTACGTTTATTTCTAGGTGTTTTATTTCTCTCTTTTTTTATTTGTTTTCTCTCACCCTAGTGGCTTGTCAGCAATAAGAGTGATCATTTTTTGAGAAATAACCACTATAAATCATTAATCAGTTCCAGTATGTGTGGTATTTGGGGGACCTAAATAAGGTTTAAGAAAACAATTTATAATTTGCAAAATGTTAAATATTTTTAGTGTGTATGTGTAAGTATTCCTCTTTCTGTTTGTGTTCTGTATTTGGAGAATGGGATTTTGTCATTCTCTTCATCCTGATCATTGGTTTTGATAAATTTTGGAGAAAATAGCTGTTCATTTAATTCCTATGATTTTCAGGAGCACTCTGCTGAGGAAGCCAGGACATTCTGCTCATGCCACTGTAGGTCAACCAGAAGATTCTGTGTTGGAGTAAAACGTCCACCAACTGTCCTGAGTCACTCTGATGCCTGAAAGAGCTGGAGCTATGGAGGTCTGTCATACTTCTCAGGAAGCTTTACCTGATTATTTCATTTTTCAATTTAGGTGACTTTCACTGGGTTTGGCTGAAAGTGAAAGTGAAGTCGCTCAGTTGTGTTGGACTCTTTCCGACTCCATGGACACCAGGCTCCTCCATCCATGGGATTTTCTAGGCAAGAGAACTGGAGTGGGTTGCCATTTCCTTCTCCATGGAATCTTCCTGAACCAGGGATCGAACCCAGGTATCCCGCATTGTAGACAGACACTTTACCGTCAGCACCACCAGGGGAGTTTGGCTGACTGGGGGTTAAACATGGGGGAGGGGCACGGCAGGAGTTGGGAGGCGGGACGTCCAGTGTCACGTGACATGGGCTGCCATAGTAACAGGCCTCCCTGCCTTGCATCCAATCAGATCTGGACAGTGTCTGTGACGTCAGGGAAAGCCGGGTCTATAAACTCGGCCAACGGCCTTCAACGCCCTCGCTGTTCTTCTTGGCTGCACTATGGAGAAGGGTGGCTCTGCCATGTTGGAACCATCCTCTGACAGCCATGAAGATGTGATCACCATAGAAACCAGCACCTCCGAAATTGAGCCCTCTGAAACAGAGATGGTGGAAGCAGAGACCTCCAATCCAGAGCCGTATGATGCGGAACCAACAAAGGCAAAGCAGAAGACAGCTCAGGGCCGCTGTTGCCGCCGCCGCCGCCGCCATCACGGCAATTTCTCAAGCTTTGCTAATTGGAATGAAAACTGACCTTTTCCAGTCCTGTGGCCACTGCTGAGTTTTCCAAATTTGCTGGCAGATTGAGTGCAGCACTTTCACAGCATCATCTTTCAGGATTTGAAACAGCTCCACTGGAATTCCATCACCTCCACTAGCTTTGTTCTTGGTGATGCTTTCTAAGGCCCACTTGACTTCACATTCCAAGATGTCTGGCTCTAGATTAGTGATCACATCATCATGATTATCTGGGTCGTGAAGATCTTTTTTGTACAGTTCTTTCATGTATTCTTGCCACCTCTTCTTAATATCTTCTGCTTCTGTTAGGTCCATACCATTTCTGTCCTTTATCGAGCCCATCTTTGCATGACATGTTCATATTATGAATATATATATATATGACTGAATCACTTTGCTGTACACCTGAAATGAACACAACATTGTAAATCTACTATACTTCCATTAAATTAAAAAAAATTTAAAGGAAAACCACTGTGAAGAAAAACAAGAACATGATAAACATGAAATTCAGGATGTTGGTGATCTCTGGGGAGATTTGGGAGGCTGAAGGTGGTAAGAACACACAAGTAGGAGCAATGGGACAGTGAGTTCAGGGATGCTTATTTTATTTTCAGGCTTCATAACAATTTTATGTTATGTATATTTATGGGTTTCTTTTTTCCTTAGGTTTAGTTTCATTTTGATATTATGGAAGTTACAGCTGCATACACTTAGACTCAGTTGTTCTGTGGTATTTGGTATCCTCCACCACTTTTTCCCGTTTATGCTTCTCCAGGAGTAGCTACATTTACCTCCTTTTGCTAATTAATTGTAAAATTTACCTCCATGTTTCTTCATGCCATGCTCGTATTGCTGTTTTTCGGTGCTCCGGTTTCAGCATCATCTGTCCCCTTCCCACAGTGGGAGAGAAGGATTGAGCTCCCTTTCCTTCCCTCCAACTCTCCCTGTATCCCACCCCCATCCTTTCATCATTATATCACTCTGTTGGTTAGATCAGTAATCAGTATTTACATTACTCAGGCAACGCTAATTTGACTCTATTCAGAGCTCAGCCTTGTAGTAAAGGACAACTTTTCCTTTCCTGCAGGACTTTTTGTTTTTCCTGGTTAATTATTATGCTTGTTCATTTGCTTAGTTTGCTGTGTATTTATCTCTAATTTCACTTGAGACTCTGGCGGTTGTTTACGTTTCTTCTCAGTACGTTCGGGCCCTGCAGGTTTTCTATCAATTTCGTCTTCTTGGAGAAATACCTCCCAGAGTCGTCTGACCTGTTCCTGTCTGGACAGGTTGTCCTTCATGCCTAGTGCATGACCGTCACCCAAGGACCTCCAGGCACTGTCACCCTGGGCCAGTCTCCTCTGCGGATCCCCAGTTTTCTCCATCTCAGGGCTTCCTCCTGGGTTTACTCCTTTGTTTGGGTGATGCTTGCCCTCCTGTAGCTTCAGGAGAAAGGGGACTGAGGACGCAAATCTTTGAAAGCCTTGGCTGGTTTGGAGATCATTTTCCTTCAGAATTTTGAAACCTTTATTCCATGGCCTTCTGGCTTCCAGTGTTTCTGTGAAAAAGTCCAAAGTCACTCTGACATCTGATCTTTGTTTGACCTCTCTTTCTCTGGAAGCTCCATAGCATCTTTCCTCTTCCTCCTGGTGTTCTGAAATTTCACATAATGTGTCTTGCTGTGAGTCTATTTCCATCCACTATGCTGGGAACAGTGGGCCCTTGATCTAGAAACGTGTGTCCTTCAGCTCTGGGAAATCTTTTAATGATATCTTTAATGATTACTTCTTGCCCTCTTTTCCTTCTTTCACCTCCTCCTTTTTTTTTTTTTTTTTGCCAGTTCTCTGTTTCTGAAACTTAGTGTTTGAATTGGTAGACTGATTCACTAATTTTCTCCTATTTTCCTCTCTTTCTCTTTTTCTGCCTTTTGGGAGACTCCCTCTATTTATCTTCCAGCCCTGTGGGAAGACTTTCTTGGTATATGCCATCCTTGTCTCATGGGTTCAGTATCTCATTTATCTCTCTTAAGATATTAATTACAGGATTTGTTTCAAGAGTTCTTCTCTGTAAATTGTCTGTGATCCAGAGTCCTTTTTCTTTGTTTAATTGACTGATTTGGTCTGTGGGTTTAATATTTGAGACTTTGCTCAGATGTCTGGGGATTCCTGGTTGTCCACTTACTTTTAAAAGCAGGGAACTAAAACTGAGAGTTGTAGAGGGATAAGCTGTGCTGTGCTTAGTCACTCAGTCGTGTCTGACTCTTTGCAACCCCATGGACCACAGCCCACCAGGCTCCTCTGTCCATGGGATTCTCCAGGCAAGAATACTGGAGTGGGTTCCCATGCCCTCCTCCAGGGGCTCTTCCCAACCCAGGGATCAAAACCAGATCTCCCACATTGCAGGTGGATTCTTTACCATCTGAGCCACTGGCAAAGCCCAAGAATACTGGAGTGGGTAGCCTATCCCTCCTCCAGGGGACCTTCCCAACCCAGGAATCGAACTGAGGTCTTCTGCATTGCAGGTGGATTTTTTACCAGCTAAGGGAAGCCCAGAGGGATATGAGGAGGAAGCAAAAATAGCATCTACCATTTTTACCCAGTCACACGATCATCCATGTCTATCATTTATTTCAAAATATTAAAAGCAAAAAAAACCATATTCCACACTCTAATGATAAATTAATAACTATACTAACCCTAAAAACATGCCCACAGCTTTTCCTCTTTAGCTATTAAGGAAAAACTTGGGACTTCTTTTCTCAAAAAAATTCTCTATTGCAAAAAATATCATGAGATTAGTACGTGAATTTGTGACAAGTGTAAACCACTCTAAAGTTGTGAATAGATTTGGAAACAATTTCTCCCTCCTCTCCACTCCCACAGTCCTGAATCAGCCTCCCGGCTCTCTCACTCATCACTTCCTGCTTGGTGAGTTGCCTGTGTGTTTTATCTCCATGACAATGCTCCAAGCCACAGGAAAGTAGGATGCATGTCCGGTTCATCTCTTATCTTCTATAGCCCTGTCAGGAGGGAGATCTTCAAAGTTGGACAAAGAATGAATGAATAACATCCTCAAGATCCCCTTTTCCTCTTCTCAGCATGCATAGTTAACACCAGAGGATTTTAAATGGTGAATGAAAAAGAGACCCACAAGATCATAAAGAGAATTTAGAGAAAAATAAAGCTGGAGATCAAACCTCAACTTTAAAGAGACAGATGATTGGTTGCTGTTATTTAATTCCACTCTGAGGTCTAATCTCTTTACCTCAGAGTCCACCCACAGATGAATAGAATGGGCCAAGGTCCTGAGGGCAGCCGAGCAGTTTGGAAACACTAGTTTAAGCAAGGAAAGGAGGACTTTGGAAACCTACATGCACAGCCAATAAGTCAATCAGCCAATTAAATCCACAAAGGACAGGCTGCAAATTAAGTCCAAACCCCATGGTTTGGCATTCAGATTTCTCCATTGCCTCTCCCTGGGCACCTGCAAACTCCCTGTCTGGGGCCTGCCTTCTTTAATCAGCCTTGCACATAGCTGCTAGAATCATTCTCAGATAGCAAGTGTCCCATATCCATTCTTTGTCCTGGAACTGACAGATTTCTTTCATCCCTGCATCAGAGAGTTCTCCAGCCCAAATACCAGGACATCTTCATCCTTCCCTTCATCTTCATCCCTCCCTTCATCTTCTTCTCTCCCTTACTGGGACCCTCCATCCACTGGACTTGTAAATTTCTGCCACTGTATTTTTCTGTACATTTTTTTCTCACAGTGATAACACTTACCACTCTCAGCAATAACAGTAATTGCTGACATTTAGTGTGCACGTACTCTGGGCTGGGCACTGTGCTAATATTGCTGGTGGATTATTTTCCTTAATCCTCCCATCAGTAGATAAAGGAACTAGGTCACAGAGAGGTTAAGTCATTTGCCCACAGCCATTGAGCTACTTAAGGGAGAGCTGGGGCTTGAAGCCAGGCGAGCTAAGCTCAAGACCACAGGCTCACCTCCTGTCTAGGCACTGCCTTGATGTCACCGTCCTCAGACCTGACCCCTTCCAGGAAACGTCTGATGAACTGAAGATCCTGACTCTGCACCATGTGTTTACATGTTGCTGGCTTGTGGCATGGAGCCATCTTTAAGTCTTCACCCTCCTGTGCCCCTACATTCGATCTGTCACTGAGTCTTGCCACTTCACAGTCTCCAAAGTGCATCCCTGGAAGGAAGGAGTCCCCACCAACACCTCGGCACAGGCCGTGAGAGCCGGGGCTGCCACCGTTCTTCCCAGCCAAAGAGCAGCGGGCTGTGAGTGCAGGGGACTGCATCAGCCCGAGGGCCTGGCAGAGCCCCAGGGCTCCGGGAACGGGAGGGGAGGAGCGGCTGCCCGTCCAAGGCCACGTCAGACCTGGGATGGGGCTGGAGCACTGGGGCAGGCCACACTCCATCTTGGGGATCACAGTTGGACATCATCAGCCTATGCTACTCCAGTATAGCCAGGTGAGCAGACGCAGGCCCAGCCCTGGGGAGCTGAGGCCAACTGGGCAGAGTAGGCAGCCAGGGTGCCCTTAGGGTAGCGACAGAGTGTCTACTGGGGAGCCAGCAGAGCAGGGAGGGGAGGGAAGGGGAAGCGTCTTGCCAGCTGAGCTTTGGGAGGGGATGTCTGCTCTTCGGGTGTCCCCGTGGAGTTCCGGGAATGCTCTCATGTGCACAGCTATGAAAGGCTAAAATCAATCACCCTCCTCTGACTGCTGGTAGAGGCCCCAAGCTGGGGCTGAATAGCCCCCTAATGATGTGCTCACCGGCGTCTGCTCGGGCCAGGCTCAGATGTGCGATGAAGGCTGCCGCTTGCGCCTCCATCCTGGCTTTGCCATTTGCTCCCTACCTGGCTACACCACCCCAGGGCTGCATCTTTTTAAACATCCTGGTCACCACCCACAGACCACTCACCCCAGTGGGCCGTGTCATCTTGTCATTTGGCTGCTCAAGGACCTGGAATCATTTCCAAGGCCTCTAAGACCAAATCCAAGCCTCTTACCCTGGAATTCAAGGCCTTCCCAAATCAGACCCTTTGTCTCCACGCCTACCTCATCACCTGCTATTGGAGCCCAGGTGTCCTCATGTTGCTAAACTTCCTTATCATTCCCCCACGCACACAGCAGTCGTTTGCACCTCCCTGGTGCTGAGGGAAGAGTGAAAAGAGCATGGGCTTTACTTTGGTTACGTCCTGTGTGTTTTGGGGCAAGTCACTCAATGTCTGTGTGCTTCCCGTTGCTTACGTGTAAAAATACATTACAAGATGTTGTGAGAATTAGAGTGTTTGTATACGAAGTACTAGCCACAGGGTAGGTTGTGCTGTGTGGCTCCCACTAATATAGTGTGAGTCAATAAATGTACCAAGTAGCTTCACCCAGCTCTTTGCAACCTCATGTACTGTAGCCTGCCAGGTTCCTCTGTCCATAGAATTTTCTAGGCAAGGATACTGAAGGGGGTTGCCATGCCTTCCTCCAGAGGATCTTCCCGACCCAGAGATCGAACCTGCATCTCCTACGTCTCCTGCATTGGGAGGCGGGTTCTTTACCACTAGAGCTACCTGGGAAGCCGCTTGAGTCAATAAATGAAATCCATATTTCTGTGCCCTTGGCTTTCACCACTCACACGCCCTCCAACCTCCTTTCTCACCGTCAGGCTTCTCCCGGCTTTTAGGCTCCTCTCCAGATGCATCTGTATCTGCAGCCTTTCCAGCACACCTGACTTGGGGTGGGGGTAAGGGAAAGAAGAACAACATTTGCCAGTTGCCCACTGGGCTCCAGGCCCTGTGGGGACGTGGAGAGCGCTGACAATAGCAGCGACCCCTTTCTGAGGGTCTCCTGTCCTCAGCCCTGTCCCAGGCATGTCATGTAAGCCTTGTTGGTAACTCAGTTCTATGGATTAAGGCTCCTAAATGGCTTTCTGCTCCATCCAACCAGGGTGGTTTGGTCACCCTGGCCATATCTCACTTTTCCCACCCAGTGGCCTCCAAGAGTCTGCTGCTAAGAGTTCATCCAGGAGTGATGTCCGAGTCATTCAGGCTTATCCTGTTAGAGAACATTTTGAGAAAAACGCCATCCTTCATTCATCTGCCCTGCCACCCCAGGTGCAGCCAGGCCCACCTGCTGCCCTCATGTTGGGCCCTAGCTTTTCACAAAGGTACTATTCCCTCTGCCCAGAACACCCTTCCCCTGGTCTGCCTGGAAAACTCCAGCCTCTGCCCTACCCTCCTACACCGGGGTCAAGATCGTTGTCCTTTCCCTCTTGCCCTCCAGGTGCCTCGTCCTTACCCTTCCTCAAATGTCTACATGCTTAAAATGGGCCCTTCCCCTGGGCTGAGAAGCCTAAGGGCAGAGCTTGTATCCTGTTCATCTTTCTGTTTCAGTACTTGACATAAAGCCTGGCACACAGCGAGCCTTGGTGTTTGGGGATGAAGGGAGGGAGGTGAGGGATGGGGTGGAATGGGTATTGGGTAGAGGGAATGGTGGGGATATGTTTCCAGCTAGTTCCTCCCAGGACAGGACAGCCACAAGCCTCCATCCAGCTCAGAAGAGGAGGCCATGCTTCCATGAAGACTCTGGAAACAGGTCCGAAAGAACCCCAGCTGCCGCAGCCTCCCTCCAGACACCAGGGAGGTGCCAGTCTTTGGGCTCCATCAACCTTCTTACGGGAAATTGCTAAATGCGTTTGGTGATTTTTTTTGACATTTTCCCTGTTCAGGAGCTTGTGATTTCAGATTAATCACATCCACATACATTTAGACTGTCAGCTTGGAAGGGAAAATCTAAATTTTATTACTGCATGATTTCATCCAAAGATATTTTACCAAAAAGGACGTCTGCAATATGGTGCAAATCATGACAAAACATTTTACCGCCGGGACCAAGCTCGTGGTGGGGGGTTGGGGGGCGGGGGATGGACAGAGAGCTGCAGGCAGGCCCTGGGTGGGCAGAGCCTCAACAGCGTCCGTCTCCTGGAGAGATCTGTGTGCCGCTATCGCTGCTCTCTCTGCCTCAGCAAAATGTCCTTCTTTGTCCAGGTATGCCCAGAACCCAGGAATGGCAGTTGCACTGACTAACTCCTGTCTTCCCCCACCCCTTCCCCGGCAGGTACCATGACCAGCAGGACGTAACTAGTAACTTTCTGGGTGCCATGTGGCTCATCTCTATCACATTCCTTTCCATTGGTTATGGGGACATGGTGCCCCACACGTACTGTGGGAAAGGTGTCTGTCTTCTCACCGGCATCATGGTGAGTATCTGCCGCCGCCCATTACCCTTCCCCACCCGCAGAATGCTGCTAGGAGCGATCCCTTTACGGCACGTGCAGGGGGCCTTCCTTGTCTGGGCGCGGGGCCAGCTGCTGGTTAATGGGCCAGCGTGTGTGTCTGTGCACGTAGAAAGACAGATGTGACATCTGTACAGCTTCTCGCTTTTTCACTTCCTTGTCTGAGATAGGAAGAGGTCCTGGTTCCCGAACAGTTAGCGGTCTCCTCACAGACCCCTAGGAATGGGCTGGTGAAGCTGGCCATGGGGCTGACCCTCCACTCCCACCAGGGCCTGCGGTTAATTGTCCTCTTTCCAGTGCCCTGGGCCCCACAGACCTTGGCGCCACATCTGATAAAGTGTAGCTAGAACTCACGGGGGCAAGTGCTCTGAGCTGACCGTGAGAGACCTAGGACCTAGCCTGGGTTGGCCACTGGGTTGGTCCCGGTTTGATGGCATGGCCCTGAGCCAACTCTTGGCTTCTGCGTCCAAGTGTCGAGGTGCTGAGCTCCGAGTGCCGGTTCCCTCCCCGTGCTGGCAGCCGGCTAGCCTGTGACAGCATCCCCATCCCTCCCCAGGTGCCCAGCAGCCGTGCTGCCTCCTTCCAAGGTGTATTTTTCCTGCCCCATCACCCTGCCATCCCCAGCCTGCCACACACTCGTGCCCATCACATGGCCACACAGTAGGGAGTATGGGAGGGCAGTGGGTAGGGAGTTTCAGACCAGAGTCTGAATGCCCATAGCTGGACCTCAGTGTGGACCCAGGCAGGGCACTCAGCCTGCGGGACCTCAGCATTCTCCAGTAGGAAGTGCGGACGGGAGGCCTGCTCGGCCCTCCTCCCCGGCTGCTGATGAGGGTAGACTGCAGTGCTTATGTTAACCGCTCTCTCAGCAACAGGGAGCTGCACCCGCCTTCAGGGCTGGCAAGTCCTCAGCGTCCCTGCCCCCACTGCTCCTTCACCGGTTGGTTGGTCGGGATGAGGGCTTCTTGCCTCTCTCCTTGCTTTCTGACCAGGACAGACAACCGGGCCCTTTGACCTCCTTCCCAGAGCACAGAATAAACATGCAGGGTCCTCTTTTCAGAAGAGGAAACTGAGGGTCAGAGAAGATGCAGGAATCTAAGGCTGTGTGTTGGAGCGGGGTGGGGAGGTGTTGGTGGAGATTGGTGGGGGGGACCGGAGACCCGAAGCTTATTCCTAGGTCTCATTGGTGGGTCACGGCAGCCCACCCCGAGGAGTCCTCTCTGCACCCCCATCATCAAAAGCCTTCCAGGGCTCCCTCAGATTTCAGCCATCACCCCCATTTCTCCAGGAGGAAACAAAAGGCCCTCCTTCTGGAAAGGAAATGACTCCACCCTGCAGTGGGCAGGGGTTTAGCTCCTCACTAGCATGGAGGCCCCTGGGGCTGGCAGCAGCCAGTTGCTCAGAGCAGCGGAGGCCGTGGGGCCAGAGGCCTGGGCCGCGGGGCAGGAGGGCTCCGGCGCTGCCGTGTCACGACTGGACACCGTCTTCTCCTTTTTTGACTGAAACCCAGGGCAGGCTCTTATTAGTGGGTCCTGGGCAGGAGTTAATGACAGGTGGCTTAGCACCAGGTTTGGGATAAACCATGGGTAAGTGTAAGGGCTCAGAACAAATACCTCCCGTTGGTTGGTAGGAGTCTGCCTGGCACAGCTCCAGCTGTCACCAGGAAACCAGGGAATGAGTCTTCCTTCCAGAAAAGAATGAAATGCCGCCCGAAGACCAAAGCTTTCCTGTCTCAAAGCCGCTCCTGGGGCGCCAGCTATGTGCCTCAGAACCAGCTCTCAGTCTGGCCTGCACGGAGCCCAGCTGCTGATAGGTGAACGGCCCTGCTGGGAGCCTCCGTTATTTTTAAATACTAGCCATTCTCCCTCTCAGCATGGCACTATGCCCCAGCCAAGAAGCCAGAGCCTGGGAGCCATCATTTCCCTGGTTTCCTCACTCCCGCATCTCTCGGCTTCTGCTCCGGCATAGCTGGGCGGTGGGCCAGCCAGACCCTGGCCCTCCCTGCCTTCTCCTTGGGTGTGGCCTTCACACCTGCTTTTGCTCCAGGGGCTTCAGCAGCTGCTTGGAAGAAAGTGTTTGTTCCTTGAGGAGAAAGGTGTGATCAAAGTGGAGAGAGTAAACGAGTGAGGAGGGACTGATACCCACCCCGGTATTAAAAATACAGCACCCGCCTTTCATCTTCTCTTTCTGCATCAACCCTGCTGCATAGATACCTGTCTATTCACAGGGACAGGGAGCTTCCCTCCACTTGTGTTTTTCCCCAAATTAAAATCAGCTGCCTCCCTCTGGGGTCAGCCACAGTGAGGAACCCTGGTGGCATTTTTTTTTCCCTTACAAATGGGACTTCTCTAGCTGAGTCACTTCTTTCCAGGGTTTCACGTGGCTGAGAATCTGTTCCTCCCATCCCCCAGTTTCCCAGCACTTTGTACCTCTCCTGATTATTATTGCAAGTGCCTTTACGAAAGGTAGGGCTTCCTGTTTGGTTACCATGGACACCACGCAGGCCAAGGCAAAGCCTAGTGGGAAGGGAAAGGAAGAATTTGTGTGTGCAGGCTGTAAATAGTCTTAATCATTGTTTTCTCTTGGCAATCCCAGTAACGGTGTAATTATCAACCATTAAGCAGGGTATATAATTGTCTGAACAACTTGACATTGTTGGCACAGGCCTGGTGTGTTTGAGAGATTTCACCCACTAAAGCAGATATATCAAAGTCCAGCATCTTTCCATAAAGAATTTTATGATGACAGTTATAAGGCAGAGAGAAAGCTCACAATATTTAGTATCCAGAATGGGCCTCGAAAGGCTTTCTGGCTCTGCAGTCATCTGGAAGACTTTTGGGACCCCAAGACTGATTGGTAGAAATCCCATTTCAATATACATTTTCTAAAGCTGGACTTATTAGGAAAGACCCTGATGCAGGGAAAGATTGAAGGCAAGAGGAGAAGGGGACGACAGAGGATGAGATGATTAGATGGCATCACCGACTCAATGGATGCGAGTCTGAGCAATCTCTGAGTGATGGTGAAGGACCCGGAAACCTGGCATGCTGCAGTTCATGGGGTTGCAAAGCTTTGGACATGACTAAGCGACTGAACAACAGAGCTGGACCCACTCTATGGACCCTTCAGGAGTTAGGGACAAATAGACAAAAGATTCCAGGATATGTGCTGGGGACACTGAGCTTTCCCCCCAAGATTTCCTGCAAGAGGCTTCTCTGAACTGCAAAAGGAAAGGGATGATGAAGTAAAAGGTAGCACAAATTGAGTCATTTGGGAAGGAGGTAAAGAAGAGGGCTCAGCAAGACATCTGCTTAATGTCAGTTTTAGAAGATGAGCTTCTCCCTGAAACACCTTGGTTTCAAACCAATTGATGTTATTTTAGTTGTTACATGGAATCTGTTGCAGAAACAGAATCCAACTGTAAATCCTCCAGGCTTCCCTCCTCCATTTGTCACTTTCATTTATGTTTTATTTTATTTTATGCTTCTTTAGTTAAGAACACCTCATACTCTTCCCCTTGGGATACTTATTTTTCGAGAGTCTAAGGTTTTCCAGCTGGAAACTGTTTCTTGGAAACAAGAAGTAGGAGGACCAGTGTGAAGGAGACTGGGTCTCTGATTTGGGTCCAAATCCGTGGATGAGTTAGGCGTGTTGACCCCAGGCCAGCCACTCCTTTCTCTGTTCACTCCTGCGCTCCTGCTCACTATGTACCTTGGAAAGTACGACCTCATTAGAGGACCCTATCCCCTCCCACCACTCTCCCATGGAAATAGTGTTGGATAGAGAAGATCCAGGGAATCCAGTTGGTGTCGACCGGGATTCAGGACTTGGCACCTCTGAAGGCAAAAATCTGAGTCATGGATTTGCTCCACAGTCTGATCCAGTGGAAGTCACACCAGCAGCTGCATACCCTCTTCGGTCCCACTCTGTCCTCTCCTCGAATTCCCCCTCTGCCCACCAGTGATTTCTGAGGTTCCACGTGAGGACAGCTGGGACAGCAGGAGTGCTCACATGCCCAAATCAGCCACGGCCTTGGCACTTCGTCTCTTGAAATCAACCCACATCCCTGCCACATCGCATGAGCCTTCTTAAACTGTTAACATGGCCCTATCTGGCTGATAAACTCACCCAAGTAAAAAGGCCCATTGTCCCCCCAAAAGCAGAAGTAATCATTGAAAGTGAAGTGAAGTGAAGTGAAGGTGAGTCGCTGCTCAGTTGTATCTGACTCTTTGCAACCCCATGGACTATATAGTCTATGGAATTCTCCAGGCCAGAATACTAGAGTGGGTAGCCTTTCCCTTCTCCAGGGAATCTTCCCAACCCAGGGATCAAACCCAGGTCTCCCTCATTGCAGGTGGATTCTTTACCAGCTGAGCCACAAGGGAAGCTTGAGAATACTAGAGTGAGCTATCAGGGAAGCCTGAAGGAATCATTATACCACTTAAAAGTAAAGACAGCAGGAGGTGAGAGGGGATCCTGCTGTCTTTATTTCCTTCATTTCCTCTAAAGAGCCACAGTTGACATTAACTTCTGACCCAAGTCTTAGGCTCCTTGTTCTTCCTGCCTTCCACCCAATTCCCTTGAGCCCATCCCTCTTCCCTATTCCTTTCTATTTTCTTTCCTGTTTTCACTTCTTCTTTTCCTCTTCTGCTCTCTGTCCCATGCTGTTGAGGAGGCAGCACAACTTGCCGCCTATCTCAGTCTCTGCTCCAACTCTCTCTCTCTCCACATCTTCCTTCTTTCCTTCCTTCCTTCCTTCCTTCTTCCTTCTTCCCTTCTCTCTCTCCCTTCCTGCCTCCCTCTCTTTCTTTCTCTCTCACACACACAGGAGAGGACCAGTCTGGATTTCAGCACCTTGCACACCACTTTCTGAAGGTTGCTGGTGTCTGACCCCATCTGTGCAAGGTTGCCTCTTAATGGGAATGACCAGATTAGGTTTCATTATTGGCTACTTCCCTAACCCATCCAGATGATGGATTTTTCTAAAAGAAAAGTGAAGTTGAAAGTATCCACTGCTATCTATTCGAGTTAGAATTACGGGTTAAGAACAAAGCATCCTTCTGGGAAACATCCACAAGGAAGTCTTGACCTCTTTATGTTGAAGGAAACTGAGAAATGTCATCTAGTCCAACCTCCTGCCTCCATGCAGAAATGTGTCTTAATCATATAAGATAGGTGGTTCCTTAATTAGAACACTCTAGCCTCTCTTTAGAACCCCTCTGCATTCAGCAGGCTCGGTTGTAAGCCATGGCAGGAACCATGGAGCAATCCATCTAGCACCTGAAACTCTGGGATTCTGGATGGTTGATTGCTTTAATGAAATTCCCCAAGTGGCATGACAAGCAAGGAGACTCCTTCAGGCTAATTCTGCCCCCAGCTCTCAGGGATGATTTAAGTAGAGTTTCCCTGGACCCAGGGAGATTAGGGAGCCTGGAGTCAGGGAAGAACCCTCTACATCTGATGTTCTGTTTTTAACACTGTGATATATCCCGCTTTTTGGGCGTTTAGCCCAAAGTACTTTTGGAACTCCATACAAAAGAGTGGGATTATATACTCGGTCTGGTTGAGGGGAAATGGATCACACATCTTCCCGCTAGAAGAGCTTTTTAAGCTATTTTTTGCTTTTAGAGGCCTGGCTCAATTGATGACACCTACAGACCAGGCTGTCCAACTGCCCATACCTATCCTTTGAAAACTGGGCACAGAGTCTCCTGCAAGTCACAGATGCCAAGAAAACAGGGCTGTCCCTGAACAAGAAAGGAAAATGAGGTCAGAAAGAGGAAGGTTCACACAGACTCTGTTCTTTTCAGTTTGTTGTGCTAGAAATGGGTCGCTGACCAAATGTACCAAGAAACAGGAGATTGTTTTCATGAGAACCCTTCTAAAAACGCTAGGGAAAAACATTGCCAACTTCAGCTTTGCCAAAACCTCACACCGGCTAGCCTTTGTCAATCTGTGGCAAAGGAAAGAAAGTGATTATGAGGGAGAGAGTAGGGGACTGATCCGCCATATGCATGCTGCTCAACTCTGAAACAGATGAAAAAAGTACCTTTGAAAAAAGTCTTTATGACTTCCTACACATTCTGTTAGCCTGCATGAGTCGCAAAGTTCTTGATGGATGCCTTGAATCCTGGGACCTCAATTGCTAAACTGAGCTCTGTGGCACCTATAATTACTGTTTGGCATCCAGAGCATTAGACTACTGACTTTCCTGAACTCATCATCTTTCCATGAGTAGAGGGCAGGGCAGTGCAGGGCCGCACATGCAGGAGAGAGGCAATGGTCCCCAAGAGGCATGTGCTCTCTTCCAAGAACCAGGCGAGGGCTGGGCTGTCACTGCTGCCTGCAGGAGAAGCAGGGCAGGAGCGGTTCTCTCTTGCCATCCCCGGCACCCCCCACCCTGTCCCCCAACTCAAGATGCACAGCAAAGAGGACTTCAAAGTCCTTCAGGAGAATATTGGGAGGAGTCCCTTTCTGCTCATTTCTCAGACAGTCTAGCATGTGCCCAGAGGATTAGGAGAGAGAAACTGAGTATTCAGGAACCTGCCTCTTTTATTCACCCTCCCTGAGCTCCCTTGGAATAGACCTTCCAGAGCAGAGTAGGAACACTGCTCTGGAAAATACTGAGTGCCTTCTGCGCATTCCTTTAAAATCCTGGGTTGAGGCAGATATATTGTTGTCATCTTTAAAATCTCTGCAAGATGGTGAATTCTGGAGCCTCCTGGTGAAAGCAAGAAGGAACTGATATCTTGTGCTGAGTCATAGGCTAGAACTCCTGTGAAAAGACCCAACCGAGGAGCAAGCGCAGTCATTGAGCGCACAGACTCTATCCAACCGGGGTTGCCCTGGAAAGCAGTCTCGGGGGGAGGGGAGATGCTTTGCCTGTTCATTAGATCATTTTCAGGAAAACTGTCCACCACCAGCAGATGATCCATCCAGACTGCATGGCTGGCTGTCTTTCCTCCTGCCTTCCCCAGCCCCCCGTGCTCTAGACTGGCAGTGGGGCTGGGGTATGGGTGAGGCAGAGGGCGCACGTGTGCTGGATTTTCTGCCTTCCCTGCTTAGCTTGGCAGGTGACCGAGCGATCGTCCAGTATTTTATATGACCCCAAGCCTCAGCCCCATCGAGTACCCTGCTCTATGAGGAAATGGCCAGCTCTAGGAAGGCTCCTGTCCCAGAGGTCAACACCTTCGTGGGTGTGGGGATCAGGGTTCTGCTGGGTTTTTGACTTGGCCTTGACTAGCCAGAGCTCAGGTCTCCACCCCACTCTCAGAACCCCTCAGTGGGCCCGGGGCACGTGGAGTCTTTCGCGTGAGCCTGCTTCATTAATGATGTGCTCTCTCCCCGGTCCTCTTGCCCCGCCCCCGCCCCGCCACAGGGTGCCGGCTGCACTGCCCTGGTGGTGGCCGTGGTGGCCCGGAAGTTGGAACTCACCAAAGCGGAGAAGCACGTTCACAACTTCATGATGGACACTCAGCTCACCAAACGGGTAAACCACCACTGCCCATGTCTTAAAGGGGGACCTAAGACCCACCTGGGAGCTAGTCAGAAAGTAGCCACCGCAGGGGAGGGCTGCACCTTTCAGTGGCGGGTTGAGGGAGCCCCAGACACATGCCCATAGCTGGCGCAGAATGGCCACCTGCCTCAATGCTGCAGGCTCCTGTCTTCTTAAATCACCGTGCATGGTTCAGGCAACCAAATAATTTCCCTGATAATTAAATCTATAGCCTACAATGATGTAACCTACTCTCTTGCCTAATGGTACCAAGTAAATCACCCAGCATGAGATGTTTTGGTTTCTGCTTAAATATTTTCATGATTCTCATTAGCAAGGGCAGTAGAAAGTCTTTAAAATGATATTGGAAATGTATCTAAATTCAACCCCTAAAAAAAATCATTACAATCACTCCTAAATAATGTTCATCAAAATATCAACATCCAATTTTCCCCTTTTGGGTTTTCCAAATAATATTTCTCCCTTGTGCCCTTAGGGAAGTGGGTAAGGAGGGTTAAAAACTGATTAAGCAGGGATTGGAGAGATCATTTAGCTGCTAAAAATCTGACATCCCCCTGACTTGTCAGAAAAGAAAAGGCCCCTTTAGAAGAGACAGAAGCAAGCCTTCCAGGATAAGAGCAGGCCAAATGAGCAAGGCAGGAGCTGTTTATTTAATGACAGCTTTTATGGAAAATTCTTTAGAGCTGCAGGCTGAACGAAGGTCAGGAATATGGTTTCCTGCAAAAACTCTCCTCTTTCCAAAGTGAGAGAGAGAGAAGCAAAAACCTGTGCTGGGGTCTTGGCCACCCTAGCGAGTCTTTCTCATTTAGGATTTAAGTGGAGCTGGGAGACCCATGAGCAGCCAGATTTTGATTGGGGTTTTTGAAAGCCGGAGAAAATATTCAGTGATGAATGTTGTGGCACAGTAAAAATGTGTTCGAAATAGAGACAAAGGCAGGAAGGGAGGGAAAAAAAGAGAGGGAGAGTGACAGAGGGTGAGCGCGCTCGGGAGGGAGGCAGTGGGGGAGGGGGACATTGCCAAGGCCTCTCCAGTTTCTGAGCAGAATTCTTTATGGTGTTTGATTGTTCGGTCTTTGATTACATGTATTGGATTCTTTAACAAGCCTTTTTAAAGATGTTACGAAGAAAACGTACAGGCAGATATTCTCCTGTGGTTGACATACAGATGGTTATGTATGCACATTATGGCACTGAGCTGTCCGTGGTACAAAAGGAAACACAATTTGTAGCATCGAAACAGCAGCGTTGCAGGCTGTGCCCATGGTAGGCCAGCCGGGTTCCGTCCAGGGCCCTGCAGCCCAGCTGCTTTCCTTCAGCCCCTACTATGCACGTAGCAGTCATGCCGGGAGTTGAGCAAATTATCACAGTTACTGGGGAAAAATAATCGCCCAGTTGTGTCTGACTCTTTGCTACCCCAGGGACTGTGGCCTGCCAGGCTCCTCTGTCTGTGGGGATTCTCCAGGCAAGCATACTGGAGGGGGTAGCTATTCCCTTCTCCAGGAGATCTTCCCGACCCAGGGATCGAACCCAGGTCTTCTGCATGGCAGATTCTTTACCGTCTGAGCCGCAAATATACTTCCCTCTATTCTCCTGGAATGATGGAGTGCAGGAGTCAAGGACAAGGGCATTTGGCCCCCAAAACCTTCTCAGAAGCTGTTTCTTAGAGCACAGACATTAACAGCCTCTCTGTTATTCTATTTGCTTTTGAAACCAAGGATATACTTTGTATTTCATGTTATTCCTTTGTCCTCTCCATTTTTCACTGTTTGAATCAGACACTAGAGGAAAATAAAGTTGAAGAAAGCCAGCTCCCTCCTATGACAAGAAAATAAACAATTTTTCTGTGCTATGATTATAAAAGATGAGGTTGTGGTGGCTAATTTCAGTCTTTCTTTCAAACATATTCTCTAAAATCCTCCTCAAATCTACTTACTTTTTGAAAAGTAGGACTGGAAACCAAATCAACAAATATTTATTGCCCATCTATGAGTACAAGGCACCTTTTTAATCGAATAACATCTCACTTGTCTGAGAACACTTAAATCTGTCGAAATGTTCCTTTAATGTCTAATATCTCTTTCCCAGAGAAACAACCAACACGAAAGGGATGGTTCTCACACAGAGAGGATTCTCAAAGCTGGCAAGACTGGAAAGGTTCTTTTACGTAACCTTGGTTGAAAGGACACTGGCTGAGAGCTTGGCCTGCTCTGGCTTCAGCTCCCCTGCACCTGATCTCAGAGAAGCCCACCTTCCTTCCCCTGGGGTTACCTCCCTCATCCATCCTCCGTCTTCTCCAAATGGCCCACTGTGTCCAGACAGAGTGGCTCATGGGTCAAACAAATGCTAAGCTTAGTCTACTCATAAGTTCTCAGTGAATTCACAGAGAAAGATCCGATCGTGGGAGGAGCTCACTGGGGCATAATTGCAAACCTCCCAGGAGTGGACAATTAGCAGATTTAACAGATAAAAGCCATCTCTTACAAGTACAGGCAGCCTTAATTCTTCAAACATCTAAGCAAAAAACTAAAAAGAGGAATTCTAACCTATTAATCGTGAAAATATTCAAATTGTTCTAGTCTTTATTTTTAATAAAGGCTTCAGCCCAGCCTTTTTACCATTAGAGTCACACTATTTTTATTCATTTATTTGCCAGGGAGGCAGGGGGAGGTAGGGTGGTGGTCTGATAGCACAGGGTATAAACTCGTTTTCTGGTTTTCTGAGTCACATGACTTTTCTTCTCTCACTTGTATAACTTGTCAACCCTGGCAGCAACATCATTTCTGTATTTAAGGCAGTCAGATCTTCCCACATGGACTTTGCACTGTTACTGCCATTGTTAATCTCGAATTACAATTTACTGCTAACCTCTGGGCTACTAGATAATATATATGTAAATTACACACAGAGAGACTATAAAAAAGATACCAGATCCTCATCTTTTCTCCCACGCAAATACACATCCCTGTGTCTCTATTTTATGCAATGAAGCACATCCATTGCAGCTGGATACCACATCCTGTGTTCTGGGGACACTGAGATGAATAGGAGATAGTCCTTGCCCTCATACTTACTGCTCGTCCTCAAAGAGCACCTCTCCTTTCTAAAGAGCAAGGTAGCTGCCAACGTACACACTTGGCTTAAGAGGTACCAGGAGATGTTCTGTTTGCCATGCCCACTCTCTACATCAAATCTGCAGACACTACCATGGTGTGGTGCCACCGGCTGAGAACTGTTATCTCTTCATTCTTTCCATGAAGGGTTCCAGCCTCAAATACTTCATCCAAGTACATTTCCCCCCGCAATCAGTGGGTAAGACAAAAACCAAACCTGTACCTTCCTAACACTAGTGTCTTCTCCTGACTTCCCTATTAATGACGTCATCTTTCTTCCAGTCTCCAGGTCTGAAAATTCAGCAGCATCTCTGACTCCTCTCTGCTCTGGTACCCACAGGGGTCCAAACAGTTTCGGAGTCTGGTTCCACCTGGCCAAACCAGCCTCTCCAAGTCAATCTTGTGCCGTTTCAGTTGCTTGCTACCTTCTCATCTCACCTGGACCTCCCTTGCCCAAGTCATCCTGTACTTTATGCTTGTGACTCTTCTTAGATGCTGAGACTTAGCTCTGCACATGCCACCAACCTGCTCAAAAACCTTTCTTAGCCCCCAGAACCTACTGATCAGTGCTAAAGGAAACTTTTCTTTAATTACAAGCATATGTCAGAGTTTTATCACAATCCTGCTGGGTAAAAGATGTTTTTTTTATCCAGCAGGCTAATTCAAAGGTTTACTCAGAGAAGGGGTCTTTTATCGGAAGAAACAATAGTAGTCATTGTTATACTGGGTACAGAAAGTCTGGCTAAAGGACACTAGATTCCTGGCTGACAGCCGGTAGGACCCACGAGTGGATTCCCAGAACAGGTCTTAATCTTTTAAGAGTTAGTCAGATAATCAATTGAGCAGTTATCAGGAATGCTAATTGTCCCCAGAAGGGAATTATAAATTATATCACCCACTAAAGTTCTGTCTCAGACAGATTGGGTACAGTTTTCTTTTAACAATAGTCATAGGAACATTGAGTTTTTGAGCTGGAAGATTCTTAGGGATGAGCCTCTCAGGCCCAGAGACAGACGAGGGGGGCCCCCAGCCATATGCGGTGAGCTGGGTCCCAGCCAGGGCTGCTGTTTGCTCTCAGGCTGGTAGGCAGCTCTCCAGCCATAACCCAGTGGGTTTCCCAGAACAGTTGGTTCCTTGGAATTCAGAACAGTGGTGAGGGTCCCAGGTCTGCTGGAAGAAAAAGCCAGTGTACCTCCAAACAAGCTGAGCATCACATTAATAGCATTATGGAACTAGCCTGCTGAATCCACAGATTCAGGACCGTGTTGCTCTGGGGAGAGACCAGACTCCAACTTTGGACATGGAAGCACAGCCCTGCCTGCTCCCAGCCCCAGTGTCCTGCCAGCCACAGGAGCCCCCATTTCTTAGTGTTCAGTGAGGGCTTCTGGGCGAGGCAGGCAGGGGAGCCTGAGAAGGGAGTGTGGAGTAAGATGGGGAGGAAGGAGGGTGAGTGTAAGCAGGGAAAGGAAAGAGATGGCAGCCGCAGGAAACCAGCAGGCAGTGTGGGGGTGGGGTGGAGAGTCGGGGTGGCAGATGGAGAAGAGGGGATGTCCGGGCATAATGCACAACTTCAGTGGAGCATCTGAAGACAGACCGGACCTGAGGGCTCTCAGACTGGGATATTACCATCCGTTCAGATTTATTCATCTACATTCAACCTCTAGAACTTCTTGAAGTTGTCCAAGTCACACCTTCTTGCCAGGTCTGATCTGCCCTCCTCCTTTCCTCCTTTCCCGCTTCTCTATCCTCCAGGTACAAACGCCCTCTCCCTGGGACGGAGTGCTGGCAGCCTTGTGGGTATGCTAATAGTTCTTCTCTGGGGGCCCCACCAACAGGGCTCCTGGAGTTACTCTCCCAACACTCTCTGTGGCTGCTGGAAGCATGGGGAGGCAGGCAAGAAGGGTGCTTCTCCTCCTGTCTCACACGTTCCTACTGCAACAACCAGCCCCTCTCCCGCATAACACAGAGGAACAGATTACCCTGCAGAGAGGTGGCCAGAGCAAGTTATGGACATGTATAATGCAGCCAAGAGCTCAAGGAACAGACATATGTGTTCTGTGTTTTCTTTCGCTGGAGGTGGAGGAAGAAGCTGACATTTGTTGCGGGGGAAGAGCATCAGTAAGGCACCAGGTACCAAGGTGCCGGGCAACCAGGCTCTGTGCTAAGTGTTTGAAGTGCATTCTCATTGAATCAACCCTGCAATCCCATTTCACAGGTCAGAACTTACTCTGTAGCACCCTTCTGTGCTGCAGCTACAGAGCATGCTGGCCCCACAGGATTAGAAGCTCCCCGAGGGCAGAAAGGTTATTGGTTTGTGCCTCCCAGGATTCTTACCTCCTGGAACAGTGTCAGCCCCATCTTTGGGCTGCAGTCAATGATTTGGGAAGGAATGAATGAGAAAACTGAGTCTCAGAGAGCTTTCCCAACTGGTCCGAAGTGAAGGTGATCATTCATTCATCCCCTTGTGAGGTTTTTCCGAGGGCCAGTGGAGCAATGTAAACATGAAGTGTTGAGCACAGAGCCGGGCACATAGTAAGCACTCAGTGGATGTTAGCTGTTGGTGCTGTATGCAAGATCTTAGTTGGACGACTTTCTTGCCCAGGCCCGTGAATCTTTGAGCCCTCCCTGAAGTATATAAGTCACTGAGCCTTTTCTCTGGCCACCATCAGAGTGAAAGCGTACAGTTTTGGGGAGAGAATGAATGGACCCACAGAAACAATTAGCTCGTGTGCTACAGATTTGGGGGATGGAATAGCCAGTCTTCATGCACAAACAGCCCTCTTCTAACTATTCCTGAGTCCATCAGATCATAGCCAAGCTTATCTAGACCTTCCCAGTTCCCTGACCCACCCACTCTCACCCCCAAGAGTATCTTTGGGCCCTGATGCCCCTGCCCATCAGGAGCGCTCAGTAGGTACCCAAACCCCCATCATGAAACAGTGCTTGGGAACCCTGTGAAGCTCAGTGAATCCCAGGAGGTGCACATGACCTCTACCACTTCCCACCCCAGTGATGCACAAAGCAATCAGCCAGGTGAATTGGAGGGAGAACCTGGTCACAATCGCATTTACTGTCGACTCGGGAAAGCACAGTGCAGTTAAAAGCCTATTTCTTTTTCTCTTGCAGATATTGATCTACTTAGCTTTGTGCCAGGCTGTTTGCTGACAATTAATTCAGAGTCAGCACCAAGGCTCGCATTTAACATCGCTTTCCCGAATACGCGGGGGCCTCCTGTTCAAACCCATAAAGACGCTGTGACTGCTTCGCTCAGCTACCCAGGCTGCGCTGTGGTTTTAGTACCTTATATTTGGGCTGGAGTTAAGTGCAGGACCTGGACTCCCTGTTCTGTCATATTGCTAAGTGAGGGCCGTGATGATTAAAAACAAATCTAATGTCCTTTCCAGTTCCTTGATCCTGGAAAACAGGAAATAATTTTGTTTGCGTAGAGATGACATCTCGTCAGGTCTTTCTTCAGACCACATGAAAACCTTCTGCTCTTTTTGGACCTGGCTCTTGTTTTGACTCTGCCATTAGCTAGCTGTGGGATTCTGGTCCTCGCATCCTATCCCTGGAACTGCCATTTCCTCATATTCTCAGCAGGGACTTGGGCCAGATGATGATAACTAACATCTTTATGGTGCTTTATAGTTTCTATGACACTTAAATTCAAATTGACTCAGTTTGCCCTTTATAACTTTAGGGTCTTGGTCTGTGTCTCCGTTTCTTCATCTGTAAAATGGGGATAGCATGAGTGCCTGCCTGAGAGGGTTGTTGTGAAGATTAAATGCATTTGCACATATGTCATCTGGCGCCCGGTACATGTTCACCCTTAGCACCATCAGCACGATGGTAATTGCCTCCTAGGGGCCTCAGAACAACCCTTAAGGTAAGGATTTACTTTTCCCATCTTATGGGTAATTAAGCACTTACTCCTAAACTGGCAGAACAAGGATTTAGCTGCAGGTTTTCCAGTTTCCAGTACTAGTTCCCCACCAACACAGAGACCATTGTCAGGGGCTCA
The DNA here is from genome assembly GCA_006410635.1 of Cephalophus harveyi. Lineage (NCBI taxonomy): Eukaryota > Metazoa > Chordata > Mammalia > Artiodactyla > Bovidae > Cephalophus > Cephalophus harveyi. The sequence goes on from SJYT01025829.1 coordinate 195,559, forward strand.
TCCGCGCTGATGTTCCGTGCCTTTATCAGAGTTCCAGGGATGAGACTTGAATAACTGGGGCGCTGCCAGGCACCCTACATGCTGGGGCAGGCTTTTCCCTCCTATTCTTCTGGGAGGCTCTCCTAGGAGGCTACACGCCTCGGAAAACTGAAGAAACCACCTGTCAAGTTGCCCTCTCCCTACAGATGGGTGGCGAGAGGAGGCCCTCCACAGAGAGGCCCTCCCTTCTATGCTGCCTCTTTTGCCAGGAGGCTGACGTCCACTCTAGCCCCTGAACAGAACCCCCGTGATGACCCCCACCTCTTCTTCCCCGCTCCTCACCTGGACACTCACCGTTTCCAGCTTCCACTCACCACCACCTGCTTCCTCTCAGGCAAGAAAGTGCCAGAGGTGGGCAATTAAGTCATTTAAAACCATTTTCATGGTAGATTTTTACTGAGCAGAAAAGCAGTATTTATGTCACTTAGACATTTCTGAGAAGACCTAGCTGTTCTTTTATAACATCACTTCAGCGCCAATGAAAAATATAATCCAGCCTTCGTAATAAATTTTTTAAACACACACACAAAAGTTATCAGCCTACAAAACAATGTTTCCTAAGCCTTCCCACACGTCTCAGTATTTTAACAACGTCCCATCTGTTGATGTCAGTCTGAAGAAGCAGGCCTGTACTCTCCAATTTTATTAAAATCTTTTCTGGCTAGTAACCTGATTTCTACTAGGCTGGCCTACTTACTTCCAGGCCCTGGGCCTGTGGGCCTGTGCCAATGTGCATGGCTGATAGAAATGGGAACAGTTCATCAAAAATCTGTTTAGCTTGTGCTTAATAAGAAATGTTTCCTCTTGTTCTTGTTACTAATTGCTGAAGATGTCTGTGTTTGGATTAAAACTTTGTCCCCTGCCATCTGGATGCCATTGATATGTCTCAGTTCCATCGTGAGCTGGATGATATCAGTGGTTTCCATGTCAACAGATGACAGCGTCATATGTGGAAATGTGTGATTGCAGTGCAGAGAAGGAGCCAGCCTGCGGAAGGAAGCAGCTCTGGTTTCACACCAAAATATCTTCACTGATTTGCAGACCCTTCTTGGAAATGATGTCAGTTTTATGCCAATTATACTTATATGTAAAGTTGCGGTGTAACTGTTTTGGGCCATTTGGGAAAGGAGACAATGGACTTGTTGATAACCCACTCCAGTGTTCTTGCCTGGAGAATCCCAGGGACAGAGGAGCCTAGTGGGCTGCCGTCTATGGGGTCGCTAAGAGTTGGGCATGACTGAGCGACTTCACTTTCACTTTTCACTTTCATGCATTGGAGTAGGAAATGGCAGCCCACTCCAGTGTCCTTGCCTGGAGAATCCCAGGGACGGGGGAACCTGGTGGGCTGCCGTCTATGGGGTCACACAGAGTCGGACACGACTGAAGCGACTTAGCAGCAGCAGAGCTCCATTTGGTGGGAAAGATTTCCTCAAAGAGGCCTTGTAAAATCTGCAGCTGAAGTGAAATAAATCAGAGAAAGACAAACACAGTATGATATCACTTACACATGGAATCTAAAAAAGACAACAAACTAGTGAATATAACAGCAACAAAAAAGCAGACTCACAGATAAAGAGCACAAATTAGTGGTTCCCAGTGGGGAGGCGGGAGGGGTGACGTAGCAGGGGAGTGTAGCTGATGTTTTGTAATGACTGTAAGTGGAAAGTAACCTTTACATTAAAAAAATAAATAAATTTTAGTTAAATTTTAAGCAATTTTTAAATAAATACAATCTCTAGCTGATAGGAAAGCTGTTTACTCTTGGAATCCAAGAAATGTGTCGTGTGCACTAAATAAAAATCCCATGTAGAGCATGGAACTCTGCATCCAAGGGCAGCAGTGGTACATATTTATCTATTCAAAGTGTACCCCAGGCCTCCAGGCCTCGGTAAGGCAGCCTATCTAAATATAGCAACAGCAGTGGAGAGGCAGTCCCAAAATAATTAAGAGAAAGAGGCACTCCTCAACTTCAGCCTCCCGTCTACTGTGTCCAATACAGGATTAATGAGAGATGAATTTTCATCATCCTTTCTAAGAGTTCACGATTTGATTAAGGAAAAAGATCATTGCAGACTCATTTCCTTGCCAAATCGACTCTATCGGCAGACCGCTCCCCCCACCCCCCAACACGTGTCCTGTGAATTATCTTACTTAATGTCTTTTGTAACCTTGCCCAAATAGTTTTTTCAATCGAATTTCCCATTAATATCTTATAGGAAATTTGTGTTTAAGCATCACGAGTCTACTTACCAACACATAAAAGTGAAGTCGCTCAGGTGTGTCGAACTCTTTGCGACCCTGTGGACTATAGTCCACCAGGCTCCTCAGTCCATGGGATTCTCCAGGCAAGAATACTGAAGTGGGTTGCCATTTCCTTCTCCAGGGGATCTTCCTGACCCAGGGATCGAACCCAGGTCTCCTGCATCTGTCTCTTATACACATCTCCCCGCCGTCCAACACATGTCATGTGAAGCTAGGAAAACTCATCTGATAGTCACCTGCTTATTTGCTTTTCCTTAGATCAAGAATGCTGCAGCCAATGTCCTTCGGGAAACGTGGCTAATCTACAAACACACAAAGCTGCTAAAGAAGATTGACCACGCCAAAGTCAGGAAGCACCAGAGGAAGTTCCTGCAGGCTATCCACCAGTGAGTGCGCCACCAAATGAGGAGCGGTGGGCCCCGAGCCCCGCCAGTGTCCGCTCACACACGTAGAGGAGCGGGAGAGAGCTATTCTGTTCCACTCAACGAGCACAGGGGGTGGTGAACTAGATCCAGATCAGTCTGATTATTCATTTATTGCACCTGCCCCTGCCAGACATTGGACAGGCTGCCACGGGAGGTAAAAACTAGATAAGAGCCTCAGGGAGCTCTCACAGTCTACATACGCACGCATACATCACATTACAACTGGAAGCAGAGCAAATTGTGATCAGTGCTTTCTATAAGCTAAGTATTTTAAAAAGTATAGTGGAGTTTTAAAAGTAGAGGATGAAAACATTTAGTCTGACCTGGAAGTTTCGGGAAACCCTGAAAGGCTGAGCCTAAGACCTTCAAGGTGGAAGGCACAGCCTTGATAAAGGCATGGAAGCTGGGACATGATCTGAGAGTGGGTGGGCAAGCTATAGTGACTGGAGGCAAGCATCCACGGAGATGAGTCTGCTTTCTTGGGGACCTGCTAAGCCCTTCATTCTGGTCAGTGGTCACCCATGTTTAAGGTCCTGGACTGGGTTCCAAAACCAGATGAATTGACATGTATGTGGAATCAGCTGTGGGGTGAACCCAGCATGCACTTGAAGAGTGTGGCTCTTACGACTCTTTCCCGCAGACTGAGGAGCGTCAAGATGGAGCAGAGGAAGCTGAGTGACCAAGCCAACACCCTGGTGGACCTTTCCAAGGTGAGTGGCGGAATCCAGAGGCCTCATAAAGGGTTCTCCAACGCTGGCCTTTCATCTCCTCAGGTATGGCTGTGAAGAAGTGCCATGGCTAACCTGGACAGAGCAGGACCAGGAAAGTTAGGACCACTTCCTCTTTCCTTAAAAAACAATCTAGGTTCAAGTTCTTGACATTTGCAAGCTACTAGTGTGTGTTATTGGCTTTGAAAACCTGGCATGTGCTCCTTCCGTTCTCTCGCGCAGGTCGGGCTTTGCTGGGAACTGATGGGCTGACCTGCTAAGTCCGTTTAGTGTGTTGCTTGATTCGCTGGACACTGAGTTTGCACAGGGGGAAGCACACTGACAAGACCACATGGTGATGATGGCGATGCTGCTTGTCTAGGTCACACCCAGAAGGAGGCTTCTGATTTGTGGTTATAACTGTAAGCTCATTTTCCTGCATCCTGCAGTCCTTACAGCTCAAGCTTTTCTGGCCCCCAGTCAGGAGCGGGGGGAGGGGGTGCATTTCTTTCTACCTCACAAAGATGCCAAAGAAGAGAGCCCTCCTTTCAGAGCCCTTCAGTCGTTCTGCATTTCTGGCCCTGAACTGCCGCAAATACTGTAAAGGAACCCGCTCCTTTGGCCAATCTCTGGAGTGAAAGGATCGGAGGCTGCACCGCTGGCAGAGCTGAGTGTAGGCGCCACTGAAGAAAGGACCGCCCTCCTCAGCTCCTCCTCCTCATTGCCTCTTGATAGAAATTGTATGTCAAGTGTATAGCCCAGGGCCAGGCTGGCAGAACATTCCAGCAGATGTCAATTATCATCAGGGAACACGTTCCCTGAGTAAGCAAGAGAAACTCCCTCAGGCAAATTAAACCCCCTTTGAAAAGAGGGTGTAATCAGAGAAATTGCCGGTTCCTGGGCCACGTGCAGTGCCTTGTTCAATGAAGGCATCAGGCCAGAGAAAGGATCTCCCAAGCTTGGGAAGACTTTAATCGGGGAATGTGTGGCTGGCATGGGTTGGGAGAAGCCCACAGGCCTGTTTGTCTTTGCAGGGGGTGCTGAGGTAGACTGAGGTTTCCTGGGAGCCTGGAGGAGGCAAGAATGTGAACGGAATGCCCGAATGCAGAAGGGAACCCCTCCCCAGGGTCTAGTGTGCGTTGCTCAACGCTCTTGGCTTCTAGTGTTTAAAAATGTAGGTGTTTAACTTAAGAATACAAGGAAGTCTCATTCTCAGGCAGAACCTCAGGGCAGGCATGTGGTTAGACTTCAGGAAGGAGCTAACTAGAAGTGGACTTCACCCCAGGAAATAGGTGCCCACCCTCTCTTCTCTCTCGTGTTCAAGTGCTTGCTTCAGTTCTCTCTCTCTTCCTCTCGCCCATCTCCTGACAATTTCCTATGCCCCTTGTCTCCACGGGAGGCCCCTATCCAGAGAGTCCATGTTCTAGTTCTAGCCACAGACAAAGACAAATTGACTGGCCTCCTATTGGTCTTAATTCTAAATTCTCAGAAGGGATGAGGTTACTGGCCAGTTTGGGTCACATGTTCACCCTCGGACCAATCACCTGAGGCCAGGAGGAGGGTCAGGTGAGGCAAACATTGCTGGGGAACCCACCCTGGGGGATGCAGGAATGGTCAGCAAGCCCCAAGATATTTCTTTAACAAGTAGCCATATTTCTGCCTCTGTCACCTGGCAGGACACTCTGTGGCTGGAGTTCCCCTGGAAATAGTGGACACCCTGGACTTTCAAGCCTGCATTCCTTCATTGTCAGTCACTGCCTATCACAGAGATGGGGCCCCTGCAGAGCAGACTGGGTGAAGCAAACTCCATGAACTGGAAAGAGGCCCACAGAAACTGGGCGGGGAAACCAAACCGTCGATAACTGGAAAGAAAGGGTGTGCGGGAAAGGGTTAAGGGAAGGTGTCTGCTGGGCTGCAGGGGTGGTGTGAACTCTGCCACGCTCCATCTTTCCTCCCAGGAGGCTCAGCCAAAGTCCTGGCAGCAGCCTAGCATCTTTCACACTGGTCCGCATTCCCGCCTGGCATCTTGTCGCCAAGCAACAAAACAGGGGAGACAATAATAACACGGTGTTCTCTCCTTTTCTCTCTGTGCTTTGTCCACTCGGCTCACCACTTCCCACTCCTGTCCTGTGGTCCTCTCGAGATTAAGAAAAGAGCATGTGGCCTCCAAATATCACTTGCTCGACGGAAGAGCTCTCTTGTAGGGTGGCAGAGCTGGGGGGCCAGGGAGGGGTGTGTGTGCCTCTAACTCTTTTTTTCATTCGCCTCTTTATACCTAGCTTCAGTGTCTTCCATTGAGATGTAAAACTCCTTCCCCACATCTGAGGCTCAACTGATCAGATAAGGTGATATCTGTGAAATGCTCCGAAAACTATAATGGTTCTGCGCCTGGTAGTTCTGATTAGAAATCTAGATGAGGAAACCAAGATCCCAAGGAACAAAGAGACCATCCCAAGTTCGGTCTGGTGGCGAGCGGCCATGCTGGGGCTGGGACCCCGGGGCCCAGACTCGGTCCAGAGCTCGTCAGGGTGCCCCTGCAGGCAGATCCATTTGCGGTTTTGTACGTTTCGGGAAGAACATGCACCTTGAGGAACTTCTGTGAATGTGAATTAATAAAGGAAGCACTGCCACCCCTAAACAGCCTCTCCTCTGAGAGGGCCACAGTAGAGTCCTGCCCTGGAGAAGTCACAGCTGCCTCGTTCCTTCTGGGGCTGCAGCCAATTTCCTGGTGGGAAGGTGTCGTGCGTGCGTGCTTAGTTGCTCAGTCATGTCCAACTCTGTGCATGGACTGTAGCCTGCCAGGCTCTTCTGTTCATGAGGTCTCCCATGCAAGAATACTGGAAGGGGCTGCCATTTCCTCCTCCAGGGGATCTTCCCGACCCAGGGATTGAACCCACGGCTCCTGCACCTCCTGCACTGGCAGGTGGGTTCTTTACCATGTGCCACCCGGGAAACCCTGGGAAGGTATCACTACATTCTCAACGCCCCTTCTCCTATCTCCTCTCTGGCTTCTCACATTTTGCCACCTCTAACTCTTTTTTTCATTCGCCTCACTTCCTATTCCCTGCCTGCACCTATGGGTTATGCCTCTTCCTGGAGTAACCTGGAATTTCAGGTGAAGTAGGATCCTAGTGTCACTGGCAAATGACCAGAGCCACAGTACCTGCAGGTGAGGCTTGGGGGGTACAAAGCAACCGCAAACCCAGCTCTGCCCTTGCAGCCACAGAAACACCCAACAGTGTGTTCCTGAAGTCTCCCAAGAATCGTGCTCCCAAGTCTAATGCCATTTGTTAATTTGCAAGGAGAAATGTGACTGTCATGTTGATAAAGTCCCTACAGACCAACCCAGGAAGCCAAATTATAACCAAAAAGTTATAATAAGAGTAGAAGCATGGTGGTAGTGAATGGAACAAAAGTGGTTTCATTTCAACTGAATGATCATTAGATGATACGATGAGATAATGATCATTAGATGTATAGTGGGCAGGACGCTGTACTTGTGAGAGGGGGGCCAGGAGAGGATGGTGCCCAGGTTTCAGGTGGGAACAGCTTGAGTGAGCGGCCTCTCCTGGAGATGAGGAGCGCTGGCAGGGAACAGAGGGAGACGGAAGACAGGGCACTAGGCGTGAGTTGCATTTGTTTAGTACTCTGCTGACCGGGTTTATACTTCAGGCTCAGAAGACGAGTCTATTACTCTCAAGTTGAATTGTATTTGCAGTTCCCCGGAGGTACTCCACGTTTGCTTGCCTGCTCTCACGACCTCCTTCAGGGTTCATTCACAAAAACCTTCCTGAGCACCTGCTCTCCAGAGGCAGGCCCTGGGCTGGGCCCCCACGGGACTCTTCTCTCCTTTCCTTCAGCCACTCAGGTCTCAGCAGGAAACACTGGGAAATCTTCTAGTTATATGGAAATAACTTGTGGTACAAGAGGTCTTCTCCCATCAGTTAAACTTTTACATTGGCTGAAGAATGGAAGGGCAGAGGTTTTCCCCTGAGACAGCACTTCATTCATTCACTAGTCCTACCAACAGCTTTTGGTGCTGACCATGTGCAACAGACCCCCTTGCTAGGCACATCTGTGAATATTTATTCATCAAAAAATGTTAGCTGAGCATCCCGTATGTGCCAGATACTATTTTAAGTCCTTGGGACACATCAGTGAACACAACAGGCAAAGGTCCCTGCCCTGGAGGGGATTTCCTTCTAGTGGGAGAGGGCAGACAGCAACAACATGCAAAAGAAACAGCAGATAGTGTATTAGAAGATAGCATCAAAGAAAGGAGAGCATTGAGCAGGGTTAGCAGGTCAGGAGTGGAGTGGGGACAAGGTGCCTTATTAACAAGGGCGTAGGGGAGGGGAGGGGATTTTTTTTTTTTTAATTGGAGTCTACTTGCTTTACAATGTTGTGTTAATTTCTGCTGTACAGCAATGTGAATCAGTCATATGCATGCATATATCCCTTCCCTTTAGATCGCCCCCCTGCCCCCATCCCACCCCTCGAGGTCATCACACAGCACCACTGTGAGCTCTGTATGCTACACAGAGCTTCCCACTAGTATCTGCTTTAAACATGGAAGTATATGTATGTCAGTGCCACTCTCTCAATTTGTCCCACCCTTTCCTTCTGTGGGGAGGTGATTTTTAAGGGAGGTTTAGAGGAGGTCAGACTGTTGGCCATGGGATGTGTATGGGGTGAGTACTGGTGATGGGCGGGACCCCGGGACACTGGGAGATGGCAGGAGAGCAGGATGTTTACTGGGGGACAGTGTCAGGACCATACCTGTCAGAGGGAGAGGTGGGTAGAATGTGGCAGAAAGACAGCCTGAACCATGATACTATAGACAAATTCCTCGACTGGCCCACGGCAGTTCCCAAGGTGGACTGGCCCTTCAGGGGTGTCCCAAATTGAGGCACCTTCCATTCTTGACCAGGCAGGAGAGGCGCTATAATCTCTGCAAGGCGGCTCCCTTTCACTGCAACCCAGGCCAGAGTGAGTACATCCTGGCTGCAACCCAGGCCAGAGTGAGTACATCCTGGCTGCAGTGTTGAAAGTGAGCGGAGGGCGGAGCAATGCCTTCATTATTATGTGTTTTGTAAGGAAACCAAGCTTCAGAGCATTTAAGGGACCTGAGGGAAGGCACACTGTTAGTGAGCAGCATACATGTGCTTGAACCCTGGCCTACCAACGATGAGTCTGTTGCACTGTCCACTCCCTGCCTCAGAGCCGCCTCTTTTTAATCAGTAGGTGTCATTGCTGTATGAGCTGAGAGGTTGGATGCAGTAAGAAACAGGACACATTAGGGACTTGTTCTATTTCAGAAGTGCTGCTTCTTTTCCATCCTATTTTCTAATATATATTTTTATAGGTAATATGCATTGTTTTTGTAATAAAACAATAACAACATAAAAAAACACTGTGCCAGGAGCCTCCATGTCTTTAAGAAAGTAAACGGCTTCTCCGTCCTTGGCCAGAGCAGACGCAGCCGATGTGGAAGCTGGTCCCTGGAGAGTGGTCTTTCCACTGTCATCTGGCAGAGTATCTCGTTTTCCTCATCACAGATTCCCCTGTGATGACCTGTTGTCTTCCCATCTCTCACCTCTCCATCTCCCCAAACAGATGCAGAATGTCATGTATGACTTGATCACAGAACTCAATGATCGGAGCGAAGACCTGGAGAAACAGATCGGCAGCCTGGAGTCTAAGCTGGAGCACCTCGCCGCCAGCTTCAGTGCCCTGCCCCTGCTCATCGCCGACACCTTGCGCCAGCAGCAGCAGCAGCTCCTGTCTGCCCTCGTGGAGGCCCGGGGCGCCAGCGTGGCGGTGGGCACCACCCACACCCCACTCTCCGACAGCCCGATCGGGGTCAGCTCCACCTCCTTCCCGACCCCATGCACAAGTTCAAGCAGTTGCTAAATAAAACTCCCCACTCCAGAAGCATTACCCATAGGTCTTAAGATGCAAATCAACTCTCTCCTGGTCACTTTGCCATCAAGGAACATTTCAGACCAGGGATCGTAAAGAAGAGACACTGAGCTAATTAACTAACTCATGTTCATTCAGCGTGCTTGGTTTGATATGCCTTGAAACCAGAAATCTAATCTCTGTTTAGGTGCCTCTACTTGGGAGCAGGAAGAGGAGATGACAGGAAGCGACGCCTCTGGCAGGGCCGTTGCTGCAGAGTTGGTGGAGAGCAGAAATCCACGTTCAATCTCAGGTCTTCACGTGGGGAGGGGTGGGGGGTCAGATGCACTGAAGTAGCCAACAGTGAAGCCAGCCTGGAGGTGGGTCCCGCTCGGGGGAGGGTGTGGTATCAGGCTTGGGAGATGGGTTCCTCACCCCTGGGGTCCTCCAGCCCACTGCTTTCCTTTCCTTTTGTCTAAGGAAGCCCTCAGAGGACAAAAGTAAGAGAGCTGTCCACAGCTTGCCAAAATAGATGTTCTTTTCTCCCATCCCTTACACAGTCATAAAATTTAGACTGAAAGAAAAATTGATGAATAAAAAGCCAGACTCTCCATTCAATATTAATACTCATATAAACCCATGTATTTGCAAGCGTGTGCATGCACACACACACACACACATCCCACATTCAACCCAGGTCTTTTCTTGTTTGCACTTGACCCAAGTAAAGAGGGACCTAGTACCTTACTCTGCACACAGTAGGCACTCTCTAAATGCACATTGAGTTGGTCTGAATCTGGATGTGGGTGCTGTCAGTTCAGTGGGTTTGCCAGTGTTGCCGCATTCTGAGCCTCACTGAAGACGCAGATCCCTTCAAATACAAAACAGGGTACACCATGCTTGCTCTGAGATGAATGACAAGCCAAAATTGGCATTCTGGAGAGATAAGCAGCCTTCTAAAAATAACAGCTTCTGCAGAGTTTTTATCTTGTATCCAAACAAGCTGTGTTCCACAGGAGTGCATGATCAGGTGTATGGATATGAGGGCAGGGGAAGAGGATCTGTGCGCGCATGCACACACATGTGTGAATAGGTGCAACCCCAGGACACCTTCATGAACAGAAGTATTGTCTGGGGGTATGTTCAGTGATATTTATCCAGTAACAGTTTTCCAGCCCCAGATATTAAGAGCACACGTGTCAAGGGCCTCACATGAGAGCTGGGAGAAGTGAGGATGAGTGACCCAGGTGGTCCCTTCTATGTGACCTAAAACCACGTCAAAGTGCAAGGTTTTGAAGATAAAGGGAGCCCTTAGGGAACATTGTGGCTAAGATAAGGTGACACAGATTTGTCAGTAACCTATTCCTATTGTGCCACGTTTATCTCGGTGCAAAAATTATTGTAATACTTCTCCAACTTCAAGAGGCTTCAGAAACATCCAGATCCAGTGTATGACAGGAATTGTGAGGACAGGGCATCCGGATGCAAGATATTTTCCTCATACCACCATCTAACTATACATAATGCTTGTGATGTGAAAACCATCCAACTGCTCATCACATTTCCCATTCTGAGGTCTCTGACTTCTGCTTGTGGGGACTTAAATGATACTGTAGGGAATATTTCATCTGTTTAGGGTAAAATGAAGGATGTCATCTGTGGTACGGATGATTGTCCTGTGGGGTATCACAGGACAATCATCCCCTTTCTCAAAGCAGAGTCTAGCTGTGGAGACTTCTACAGCTCTGGGCCTGGTCTTCTAAGGACAAGGGAATAATCAGACAGCAAAAGGTAGACAACCCTAGGAAGGCCACTCTTTCAAGAAGATCTGGTCTCTTGTTAAATTTCTTCTTTTATCTTTTTTTATTGCTATTGCTCTTCCCTTGATGGCCTCATTTTTATCTCAATAACTCCTTTGAGCATTTTCCTTAGTTGTTTTGTATGCCATAGATGCCACACTTGCTGGCTTTGTTTTTTTACTTGTTATTTTACCTATTGATTATCTAAAAGATCCATATCTTTTTTTATGTCCCAAGAATGGTGCTCCTGTTTTCAGTGACAGCTGAAAGTATAAACAGACAGATAAGCAGATGAAATGACCGTGTGTTTTCTTTGTGGCATTAGTGCATTTCACAGTGTGAAAAGCACTGACAGGTCATCCTGAGCATGCCACTCGATCATCTAAACTGCAGCCCTCAGTTCTTAATTCCTAGTCACTCTCCCCATTCCCCAGGTAGCCCTATGATGTGCGTATGTGTGCACACGTGCACATGTGCATATGTAGGGATTTAACTTGAATTTCAAACAAATGGCATGCAAGATTCCACTGCTACTCCTCCTGCCAAAAAGGATGTGCAGACTGTCACTGACCCATTGTTGTCTGTGGGTGGCTCTTTAACCCATCACTAATACTGTTCACTTGGGTAAATCCTAATGACCAAGCTAGCAACACTAGCAAAGAGAGTGGCTGGAGATACTTTCAGTAACATCAGTCACTGGTATCCTAGAAACACATAGGCGTTTGTAGTGTGACTAGACCTATTGGTAGTGCAATAGCTAAGTATGGTTTTTCTCCTCGGGAAAAGAGTACTTACTCTTCAAAAAAAGAAAATGATTGAATTCGCATGTTGACCCTCCAGTGGTAAATGGGATGCTGCTTCTCTACGCTATTTCAGCTTTAGGTGAGGAAGTTACCCATTCTCCTGCAAGTACAATCAACCTTTGATGACTTAGGTATTGATTATCCAGGATGTCAGCCACCCGTTTCCTTCCTAAACCCCTTCTTTTGGCTATGTCCACTGTGCCTCAGCATCACAGTCAGATGGGAAAGGGGGCCGGGTGGGTTTTCGTGTTACACCTTCTTGTCCTGTAATTTCAAGTTTGGTGGTAGAGGAGATTTAATTATCTACTCAAGAGTTGGCTATATGAAAAAAAACCAATTAATTATGGTAACCCCACTCCAGTACTGAACTGACTGAGTTCTTCCTCCTCCTGGAAGTCAGACCCAGTGGCCAAGCCCCTCCTATAATCTTTCTGTTAACTCAGTGTCAGATCAAAGTATACTCTGATATTCCCTAAAATATCTAGACACTTGAATTAAAAATATAGAGCCACCCCCTCATTGCTTAAGCCATATTATAGCTTCATGTACTGTAAAGGCAGGGATGTATATGATTACTTAAGACCACTAATCTCAGTGGGATTTTAGGACAGAACATCAGTTGGTAAGTTATACCAGACTAGGGGCTTACCCCTCCTTAGATTGAAGTCCAAATAAAAATCTGCATTATTGGATCAAAGGCCACATATGTGTGATCATCATCAATAAATGATCATAAAGTGTCTATGAACTGCTCTTGCCATCCTCATAATATGTAACTTCATGACATCATATCTCTAGAAAGGTATAATACAATGCAAAAGAGCAAGAGGGGTAAGGCCTTGAATCACCACTAACTTCTGACCTCAGCAAGTACCAGTGGTGTAACAATAATCTTGTAAGTGAGAGGGTATAGAAAATGTATTCACAAGTAAATTCTAAAGTGTTGAGCAAGTGCAAACTGTTGTTGTATACTGAAGGATGGGAAGAAACAATGTTGAAGAAATAATGATTTTAATACATTTAGGGCTTTCCCCTTTGATATTTTATAATTTCTTATGAATAAATCATGATGGAAGAGAATAAATCTAGAGATACAGAATCAGAATAAATAAAAATCTAACACTGGATCCACATCTTTGGCCAATGAATATAACCACCTCAGACCTCAATTTCTCTATACTTAAAATGAAGATAATAATTAATATTCTTAAGTGTGAAGCATTCAATAGATTTTAAAATGGAATCACTATTGTCAACAACACCAGCCCAAACCAACTCTGTCTAGTCCATACTTTGGTGGTGTCTCAGAGTGTACTCAGTAGTTACCAAAAGTAATTCTTACATATTGACCTATGTGAAATTAGCAGGGAGAGAAGCATGGAATTAGCACATAGTCCCAAGACCTCTCTCCTCCTTCAGAGTGTACCTCATCAAACAGTGCACCCCAAATTAAGAATCAGTCTTTCATCCCAGAACCCATGATATTGCTACCGTCACAGTACCAGCCTGAGACACTGTGAAGTCATTGCACTACCCGTAGGTTACTGCTCTTTGAAAGTTACTGCTTTTAAATCGTAAAGTATATCCCCAGTTCTGCAGTCATCCCACTTCCCTAGATGCTGCTTAGAAGTAGATGAAGGCTCTGTCAGTCATCATTTTGCTGCCCCTATTGACGCTGCACGCGTCCGGTTTCAGTACCTTAGACAGCTACCTGATGGCTTCCTGGAAGGCGGGAACAGCCTCTTCCCTTCCCATCCTTCCGCTACAGATGGTCGGCTTAATGACACCCTGGACGGTATCCCTTCCTTCTCTACTGCCGCCAAAGTAAACATTGTGGGAACGGGATCACTGATACCACTGAGAAAGGAATGTTACAGGGATAGCAATATTAAGTGTCTGCCTCTGGTGGTAGAATATAGGTGAGTTGCTCTTCATCCTGAAAGCTAGTGTCAAGCTGCATGAATAGAAATTAACACTAAACTCCTCTCAGACAAGTAATACGTAGATTTTTACTAAAATAGACTGAAGCTTATTAAAAAGTTCTCAGTGGAATGGTATAGAAATATATACAGATAGAGAAAAAAAAAAATAACTGTGATCTTTTTCCTTACACCATTACTGGAAATGCCCAAATATGAACTGGAGTTCCCTCTGAACAAAACCATTATCAAATCGTCAACGTATGACCTCCAAATCTAGGTGCCAAGTGCCCTGCCACAGTTGTTTACATACCTGAGAAATATGTTCTGGAAGCTGTACTCTTGGGCTTGAACCATGTGTTGAGACAAACCAAACAGACGTTGTGACCAACCAAGCTGATGGAGGAAAAGCACAAAATTCAATACCAACCTATAGTTTAGATCCCAAAGAGATGCTGAATTTATAGCCAAAAAAATTTTTTTTTGACAAATCAAATATCAATCTGATTGGAACAGCCAACATGAAAGTTCACGGAAGAAGGACAGGGAATAAACGACATTCTCTAGCTGTATCATATCGTCTCAGTTTTTGAACCTCAACCAGGACTGATCTACCTTCATCAGATACACCTTTTAATGGCGCAACAACTCAGTGTTGGCCCCAGACTCTCCATTCTGCACTGACCGGAAGAGAACAACGAAGAGAGCAGCAGGATGTCAATGGAGGAAAGATATCCATGGCGAACTCAGAAACTGATGTGTTTATATTCAGAATCAGATGAGCTTCAATATGAATTTGCATCTTGCCTCTGTACTGCTTGCTATTTTTTAATGATAGGAGAAAGTATAACAGTTTATTTTAAATATGAAATATATTGCTATATTATAAAATATATTGTAACTTTCAATTAACATTTTGTATCAAACTAGTCTTTAGCAGGTACAGTGTCAACCTGCTCTCCCAACGACTGTTTCTGAGTACACATCACTGTTAGTGACTGCCTGACACCCAGACCAAGGGTCCTCAGCCTACTGAACTGCCATATTCTAATTCTCTGAGACCTGACTAATAGAGATAAAAGAACGTTATACCCTACTTAGAAGACTAATTCTACCCTAAATTCTTTCAAGCCATTTCAGAAGAGATTTTAAAAGCCATCACTCCTTTAGTAGCTGTGCAAAGCCAGTTTAATTAAAGGGCAGGCTGTTTCTATCTAAATGCAAAGGCCCTATTACATAAATGATTTCTCAGCCAATCAGTTTTTCCTTTGGCAGTGGCAGAATGGGGCATAAGGAAGGGTCTTGTTCTCCTGTGACACAAAAGATTCAGAATCCTAGGCATTGTAAGTTTCTCTGTGTCAGATGATAACTGGGATTGGAATCCCATTTCCCTGGGGGCTCAGTGAGAGCCCAGCGGGCAGTTATGCTTTTCTGAGTCGGCCTCTTGAGGGAGCCAGGTTTCCCCACATTTAACCACAACATGGAGCATAGCTCCTAAGGGGATGAAGGGAGGAAGCAGGACATGCAAAAGCTGGGCCTCCTTTTCTGCTAGTTTAGGTGGGAGGAAAGAAAGTTTCCATCAAGATGTTTTCCTTTATCGGCAAAACTGTGACAAATTTTCTACTTGAGCAACTACGATATCGATGTCCTTCCTTCTATGATAGAGCAGTTGAGACCCATGTGTAAAATTTCTCACTTCCTTCCTTTGGCCATGGGACTATTTGTAGATGGAAATAGGATGCATTTGGTCATAGAACGAAGGTTCCCTGGAATCAGTGGCCTCCTCCCGAGGAGGACCCTTGCTTGTTATCACATTGGTAAAATATTGCACAGGGGCACACCAAGAAGCATCAGGATAGATTCAACTGAGTGTATCTCTTCCCTTCACAATCTCTGAAAATTCACACAGATGTACTGATAGTGCAGAACAGTAGGTTTTCTCCTGGGAAAAAGGCTGGAATCCTCTCACACTTCCATTTTATTTGAGCTTAAATATAGATAAGGCTGGGGCCTCAATGATGTTATTCATGCCATTCGAAAGAGAAATATCTAAATGCCCAGCTTCAATCGGCTCATGTGGCTGAGAGCTAACTTGGAGACACATTTTATTTCATTTTTATTAATTAAGCCTTTTATTTTGTATTGGAGTATAGCCGATTAACAGTGTTGTGATAGTTGCAGTTGGACAGCAAAGGGACTCGCCATACATATACATGTATCCCTTCTCCCTCAAACTCGCTCCCATCCAGTTTCCCACATAACATTGAGCGGAGTTCCCTGTGCTATACAATTTGTCCTTGTTAGTTATCCATGTTAAATATAGCCGTGTGTACCTGAACACACCTTGTATTTCTATTGAGCTGAATTCTGTCAGTCTCTATACTGGTCCTCAGTTACATGTTTGGCTGAGCTCCATTAAAGCCATCAGAACTCCAGGGCACCTGTTTTTAGCAAGTTACTCACTCACTTGGTAATGGAAATTAGTTTATTCTCAATTTTATAATTGACTGATGAATGTACTGGTGGTAATTTATTTGTCTCATAATACTTTTCTGCTACTAAATAGAACTGTCTCTTTTGGCTTTTCCTTCTAGCTGTTCTCAGACGAAGACTTCTACGTTTATAGAGAGTGTTCTGATTTTTCTACTCAAAGTTATTATTCCATCTAGAATTAAGAAAACCAATACAAATTCCTGATTTGGGGAAAATGGGACCTTTGGACAGTAATTCAGGCATGTAGCTATATGCTGACAGTTGTAAGTCAAAGTGTGGTCCACAGATCGGCAGCATTAGCATCACTTGGGAACTCGTTAGAAATGCAGAATCTCGGGCCCCATCCCAGACCTACTTAATCATATTAGGCATTTTAACAAGGTCCCCATGTGGTATATATATTAATTGTAAGCACTGTCCTAACCACACAGCAATGGTAAATAACATTATTACTATTCAGAAAATCAAACTATTTCTTCCTTGACCCTCATGTATAGAATTATTTGATGAAGTAAAGGTCCCATATGATCATAAAAACAAATGCACCTTAAAATTCCTCTTGAGGTCAGATAGCTCGAGTGGTATATACAAAGAAGCAGTCTTTTCCCAGTCTTATTTTAAAAGGACTCGCTTCCTAGCCTTGAGCCATCTCAAAGCACCTTTTTAAGATTTTTGTTTTAGCGAATGCTGGCAGGGCCATCAGAATATCAGGTGGTTCCTCCGGCCAGGTCCCCTGGAAGGCCACCTGGCTCCCTGCTCAGCATAACGCAGAAATAGCTGCATCTGTGTTCCTCCCTTGAGAAACTCAGCATCCCACCAATGGGAACTCTCCTCCCTAGAGGAAAGTTAATTCTCCCTAGCAAGAGAAGTTAATTTAACCATCTAGAAACATTCCTAATCTCTCTTTAAACCAAGTCTCTTATTCATTACACCAACCTGACACTCCGAGGTAAGCAAGGAAAGATGTGAATTGTGATATTGGCGCCATAAATTGATATGTACCCAGAAACAGTTATGTTCTGAATTAATGGCTTTAACCTGTTCATTGTAAAAAGTGCCTTGGACTTCAATCTAAAGAGGTCAGTATAAATATATATGTGTGTGTGTGTGACATATGTAGGCAAATATTTACATATTTATACATACATAGGTGCACACACATATACCCTGCACATTCATATATAACATATACATACATATATAAATGCTTCATAATATATCATATTGCTATTTGCAGCTCCATTTCTTTTGTCTGGTCCTATGTTTATTTGTTTAGTGAGACCTTTACATAGAGAGGTTCTATCCAGGACATTGATGTATTTTTTTGTTTGTTTTTTACTTTTTATTAAAAAGGTAAAGGATATAAAAAGTCAAGTGCCTGAAGGTTTTGAATGGAACTGGGGTCAACTTTCTCAGGTCGCCAAAAAGGAAATTGAATTTGCTTTCGGGAACCACTTTTCTGTTTCAGTGGCTTGTTGTTCTCCCTCTGCAGGCCTGCCTAAGTAAAAGTGGCTACAGTGATTTTGTAATTTCATTATAATCCATTTTAACAGCAAACCTTTTGTTCACTCTAGTGCCAAGTTCTCTTCGCACAGCAGCATCAGAAGGCTCTGGTCTTTATGAGCTAGGCATGGTTTTGTTGTCATCTGAAAGATTAAATTATAGGAGATGGGGCTCAAATACTGCTTGGGTTTCTCAGGCACCTCAGAGGTAAAAATTCTGCCTGCCAAGCAAGACATGGGCTAGCTCCCTGGGTCAGGAAGATCTAGAGAAGGAAACGGTAACCCACTCCAGTATTCTTGCCTGGGAAGTCCTATCGACAGAGGAGCCTGGCGGGCTACAGTCCATGGGTCACCAAAAAAAAAGTTGGACATGACTTAGAGACTAACCAAACAAATATTGCTTCCATTTAGTAGCTCCCACAGAAGGACAAGTAGGAATTTCTCTCCCTGAGCCTGAGACTCTAAGACGGCCAGCCAAGGGACCCCAGTGAACTTTCTAGAGCTCCTGCTCCCTACCTTTCTACAATAATACAATCATCTGTATCGATCAGCCTGTCTACCAAAGGTCATCTCGTTCTATGGTGTGACAGCTTTTAAGGGACCCGCCTCTCTGGTTAGAAGCTCTCCAGAGTCCCAGGCAGAGTCCCGTGGTTTCCATGGCTCCGTTCATGAGCTCAAGGAAACACTTTACTTCTTCACATCAACTAAATCTTCTCTCCATTTCCTTGCCCAAGTGCCAATGCCCTCATGACAGCCAGGGCCAGGCCAGAGAGGTAATGCCCATTCACGGTGTCAATCAGAAGAGACACTTCGAAATATCAGAGGGGCCCAGAAGGACAACCAGTCTCTCCAGGTGTCCCACTGCTACAGCCACATTTGTGGAACTGTCATTAAGGAGGCTTGGCAGGCCTTCCCTGCTGGCTCAGTGGTAAAGACTCCGCCTTGTAGTGTGGGGGACGTGGGTTTTATCCCTGGAAGATTCCACTTGCGTGTGCTGCAACTAAGACCCGATGCACACAGTCAAGTTAATAAATTTTTTAAAAAGGCTTGGCAAACCAAGTTTCCCAAATTGAACCCCCATACCATACTGTTCTGCCCATGAACTTTTCTGTAGCTCCAGATAAAAAAGAAGAAGAAAACGCAATTTAGGTACTTTCAAAACCAGTATCTAATATTTGAGGGGTTTTTCTCTGTTAAAATATTTTCAAAAAATATCTAGCTATATTTCTGTAGCCATTCATTACTTAAAGCTCTTTCCAAAATCCCTTATTGAAGTAATGCATTTACCAACCCAGGGATTACAAAACAACAATACTTCATACTTAAAAACAATAATAACTTTCATCCAAGGACCTCAAATGTCAATAATTTACTTATCGCCCTGTGAGGTAGATGACAAATATTATTCCCATTATGCAGATGGGAAAATTGAGCTAGAGAAAAGCAAGCAGCAAATGACTTATCAAAGTCAGGAGTTAAGCTGAAAATACAACCTAAGACTTTTCAGCACATTTGGGAAAGAACGGAAATTAACGGCTCAAGTTCTATTGCTGGCCACCTTTGTGAAGAAGACCAAGAATGTATGTCAACCACATGCCTAGACCCAGACTTGGAATGTAAATGGTGGGTGGGTTTGGAGGTCTGGGTGGGAGACGACATCTCTCTTTGTGCAAAGTGTGAGAGTTGTGCCACTGAGCGTGAGCTGAGTCTATGGCCTTCACCACTTCCTCTTGAACTGAAGCTAGAGAGAAGGGGCATTTTAAAAATGTTCTGGTAAATGCTGATACAATACGATGGTATTAAATAAAAACAAGAAGGGAATTGACTCAAACACAAAACCAAAAGCGCAAGCGGCTGATTTCCTTTAATTTTATCTTCTTCCTTTCCTATGTCTGCAGTTGTGAAAACAGGAATTTTTAAAGGAGGAAATCTTAATTTAGATTGGAAACAGAGCCCCCTGGAAAAAGTTGCCTCTTTTCTTTAATCAAGGTCAGCATTGCCTTAGTGTTGATGGCAGTGCCTGACTCAAGAGATTGGCCCTGCCAAGAAGCGAACATGTGAACGGGTTTAGTATCTAACCCAGTTTTAACAACGTTGGGGAGAAAGTGAGAACTGTGCCGGAGGTAAGCGACTGTTATCAATGAGGATGTATAGACACACTGATGTGTGATAAAGTACGCTTGCAGCTATGCTCAAATAAAGGACCAGGCAGGTACACAGTACGGTGATTCCATTTATCTGAGCAGAGGTTCTCAGTCTTGGTTTCACACTAGAAGCACCTCAGGAGCTTTTGAAAACATTCAAGCCAGTGCCCCTGAGACCTGAGATTCAGAAGGCAGAGTCTGCGGTGGTGCCCGGGGATTTTCCCTGAAGCCCCCAGGGGGTCTAAAGGGCTCTCAGAGTTGAAGGCGGATCCAGAGCTTGCTGAAGTGAGACCCCCGCAGGTGTCCAGCCTGGCCAGTGCCCCCCCACCCAGGGATCTCTACCCTCCCGAGTTGGCAAGGAGCCACTGGGGAGGGGGCAGAAAGGGCGAGATTTGTATTAAGATGGGGATTTGCTTGAAGCTCCATTCCTTTCATCCTGCCCTCGTTTCTTTCCAGTTCTGGACCCATGAACCTGTGCTAATTTGCATTCAACTCTACACACATTGGCAAACAATGCTGCCAGGTTATTCACTCAGTATTTCTCGGCCTGGCTGCTGCAGCCTTCTGCTTTCTCCTGGCACACAGTCTGTCTGGGGCATAATATCTTTCTTTGGCCTTAGGTCTCCATGAGGATTCGGGGAGGGTCATCCCAACATTTTTCATTAGGCAAAAAAGATTAAACTTGAAAATAACACGTTGCCCTTGCTAGCAGATGTCTCATTAAACCTAACACAAAAACAGGGTAACCTGCCGTGTGACACTCATGGATCCTTTCCTAACTATATTTAACCATTAAATAAAATGACTCTTATTTTAAAGAAAATTTGATCCGTTATTACATTATGCATAGCTATGAACACTGGGGGAAAGGAACATTAGAACCCCAAAGTGGGCCCAGTTCTCAGAACGGGGCAATCATGCTCAAGACGGGGCCCTCTGAGTAAGACTGCCCCCTGCAGGTAGGATAGAAATACAGCAACGAAGGGACTAGAAACACTACACCGGCATCCGGGAAATTTGTGTCCTGTCCCTTACCTGACACACAGGAAATGCAGGGGCAAGAGAGGTGATCGGCTCAAAATCGAACGGAGAACTTCTGCCTAATTAGGCAGAAACTGAACTGGAACGCTGCCAACCCCATGTTGAGAATGCCTTCTGTGCCGGTGTGGAAAGCTGAGGCCTCCCCAGAGCCTCACCACATTCTTCCTAGATTCATCCTCCAGACAGTTATCAATTTTGCAAATGTTAGCTAAAAATAAAATGCCCTGCTTCCCCCTACACATACATGTTCACACACACACCATATTATCAGTCTCTCCTTGAAAACAAAGATATGCATATTGTGACTGGCTAAATTAATTCATCATGTATTTCGTATTCCGGAGACGTTGATCATTTTCAATGTTATCTGCCTTTAGTTTAGAGAATTTTGAGCTGATACTTGCAAATCTACAAGAACCCCCACTGGTTAGGAGACATTAAATTAGATTATTAAAATGATGCAATTTTATATCCAGAATTACAGTGGATTATGCTAATGGTGGTCAAGGTTATTAATCTTTATTCCAGTCACTACTGCAAATAGTACATGAACATTAACCAAAATTAGCTTAACCTTTTCTTTGTAGCATGAATTTGAAATTTACACTTTATTTTTTTCTGGGGACAAGTCACATTTAATAGCATGTCTTAAAATGCAATCCTGTCCCCTAGAAAACCAAAGGTGGAAAACATGAGTGCAATATGTTACTGCGGCCTACAGGCCATTTCCTCTCTGCTTAGGTAAAGCTTCTTTCCAAATCTGTTCTGCCTCCTACTTTCCAACACTGGGGTATCACTTAAAAGCCATCAAGTATTTCTCAAGAAAGAATACATGTAGCAGTGGGGCACCCACACCCCAGTCACTCATCAAGGGAAATGTCAGGTCTTCTGTAAGCTCCTGTACACCGTGATTCAATTGCCCTTTCTTCTAACACCCTCCTCACCTCCCACCTCTTGGAATGAGAAGGTAGATACATAGCTCTGCCTGAACATCAGAAATTAGGAATCCTAACAGATTTAAGATTTCCTAGGGAATTTTTTCCCTCAGGATGACAATGCAATGTTTACTTGACTCAGAAATTCAGGAAGCTAAGATCCTGTTTGGTTTGGGTTCAGATGAGAAAAAAATCATCTAGTATTGCCTGAACATCCACACGAGGGGCTGACGTCTTTGGTTCTCTTTGAGAAAAGTGGTGAAAGCTACAGAGGACAGTATTCATTACCTCCAGGACATCCATTCCCTCCAGTTCTCCAGCCCATGGTACACGGATTTTACTTTGGTGAATACACCCTTCCCTATCTCCACTATGGCTTCCCTGGTGGTTCAGAGGTTAAAGCGTCTGCCTGCAATGCAGGAGACCTGGGTTCGATCCCTGGGTTGGGAAGATCCCCTGGAGGAGGGCATGGCAACCCACTCCAGTATTCTTGCCTGGAGAATCCCATGGACAGAGGAGCCTGGTGGGCTGCAATCCACGGGGTCACAAAGAGTCGGACATGACTGAGTGAGTGACTTCACTTTCACTTTATCTCCACTATGCATTTGGGTAGAAGTAATTTTTTTTCCAGACCCATGGAAGACCAAGGCAGACTAGGGCAATTAGAGGAACTCATCACCCTCCCCAAAGATGGGCACATGGCCCAAATTAAGTCAACATGAGCAAATGACTCTCAGAGTGAGGGCTTAAGCAGAAGCTATCAGAAAAAACAAACAGTCTTCCCCAGGAAGGTGTGGTGTACAGATTTCATCAGGAACTGATGTCCCCTTTTGTTTCATGAGGGAAGAGGGTGGGGTTGTCAGGGGCCAACACATGGAACATGAAGCCAAAACCAGAGAAGGCAGAGAGGAGAGGAAGAGAGAAATGGGGGCCTTAGCGCCAATAGCCTTGGAGCCACTAACTCTTCTAATTACCTGAGCTGGTAACTTTGCTTTATGATGAAGTTTTCAGGTTTATGATGAAGTTTGAGGGATTTTCAGCCACATTCAATGTAAAGAGTTCTTGTGGAGAAGAACCAATCTTCAGTGCATGTCTGATTCCCCAGAGGAATAACCAGAATGAGAATTAAATGGAAATGCTTAGTCAGTACTTCTCACATTTAAAAAGTTTCAGTTCAGTTCAGTCACTCAGTGGTGTCCGACTTTTTGCAACCCTATGAATCGCAGCACGCCAGGCCTCCCTGTCCATCACCAACTCCCGGAGTTCACTCAGACTCACGTCCATCGAGTCAGTGATGCCATCCAGCCATCTCATCCTCAGTCGTCTCCTTCTCCTCCTGCCCCCAATCCCTCCCAGCATCACAGTCTTTTCCAATGAGTCAACTCTTCTCATGAGGTGGCCAAAGTGCTGGAGTTTCAGCTTTCGCATCATTCCTTCCAAAGAAATCCCAGGGCTGATCTCCTTCAGAATGGACTGGTTGGATCTCCTTGCAGTCCAAGGGACTCTCAAGACTCTTCTCCAACACCGCAGTTCAAAAGCATCAATTCTTTGGCACTCAGCCTTCTTCACAGTCCAACTCTCACATCCATCCATGACTACTGGAAAAACCATAGCCTTGACTAGACGGACCTCAGTCAGCAAAGTAATGTCTCTGCTTTTGAATATGCTATCTAGGTTGGTCATAACTTTTCTTCCAAGGAGTAAGCGTCTTAATTTCATGGCTACAATCACCATCTGCAGTGATTTTGGAACCCAAAAGAATAAAGTCTGACACCATTCCCACCGTTTCCCCATCTATTTCCCATGAAGTGATGGGACCGGATGCCATGATCTTAAAAAGTTTAAAACACAAAAACTAAATAGGATAATAAGAAAATTGGAAAATGCCAAAATTGACTCTAGAGTGTACCTTGATCAGGGTATTAGTGTGATGGAAGAAGGAAAGATACAGAATGAGATCCTGTTCCATGAATCAGCCAGGTATTCACAGAAAGAAGAGACTAAACCAGACCGTGATTCATCAATCAGGTCGGGGAGAGGAGTGCAGTAAATGTGACTTGGGCTATCGCTTGGAAGGAAGGTAAATATCGATAACTTCAGAGTTAGACAATTAAAACTATAATCAGTTATACAGTTGAAACAGAGTCTGTAACTTCCAAATTAGTAGAGGTTGAAAAGCTGAGGGGGAAAAATCAATTCAAAAGGAGGAAAAACACAGAAAAGATGGAACAAATTGAAAGGACAAGGGACTTCCCTGGTGGTCCAGAGGCTAAGACTGCATTCCCAGTACAGGGAGCCCTGGTTCCATCCCTGGCCAGAGAACTAGATCCCACAAGCTGCAAATGAGAGTTTGCATGCTGCAACTAAAAGGTCCTGCATGCCACAACAAAGACCGAAGGTCCCACAGCTAAGACCTGGCTCAGCCAAATAAATAAATAAATATTTTTAAAAGGACAAAACAAAATGGAATGAACATATCCAACTATTTCCATAATCACAACAAAATAACAGACTAAATGCTCTAGGCAATAGAAAAGGATTGTCAGACCCAATGTTTTTAATTACCCAGATATCAATAAATACTATTTATAAGGGATGCATCTAAAACATAAAGACAAATTGAACATACAAAATTTAAAAACTACACCAAGTATATTCTAACCAAAACAAAGTGGTGTAACTATTGGGGAAATATAATTTAATGTAAAAAGCATTGAGTTCACCAAGAAACTATAATAATTCTGAATTCATATATTTAGTCATTTGGCCCCAAAATACATAAAGGAAACATTTGTGGAACTACAGCAAAACATAGACAAGCCCACAATTATAGTGAGAAAATGTAACACATCTCTCTGAGTAAGGGTAGATCAAGCAGGCAAAAAAAAAAATCTGAAAGGATATTGAAAAAGTGAATGACTTAATAATCATAAAATTACACCTTTTCCTAGTATGTGGAACATTCATGAAAATCAACCATTTAATGAGCCATAAACACATTTTAAGGGACTGGTACCATACAAACAGGGGGCTTTCTCACTGGCTCAGCAGTAAAGAATTTGCCTTTAATGCAGGAGATACGGGTTCAATCCCTGGATCAGGAAGATCCCCTGGAGGAGGGCATGGCAACTCACTCCAGTATTCTTACCTGGTGAGTCCCATGGAGAGAGGAGCCTGGCAGACTGCAATCCGTAGGATGGCAAAGACTTGAACACGCCTGAGGTGGCTGAACACGCACACACGCACCATACAAACATTCTCTGAGTACAACGTAATATATACTAAAAATCAGTAAAACAAAAATTCTAACCAAAAGAATGTCCTTTGGAAATTAAGAAGCATACTTATGAATAATTCATGAGTCAAAAAATAAATCATAATAGAAATTTTCAAATATGTAAAACAGAACTTTAATGAAAATACATTTCAAAATTAGTTGAATGCCATTTTATTAAAGGCAGAATGAGCAAATAGAGACAAGAGCAGAAATTAAGTAGAAAATAAATATATATTAGATAAGACTTTTAAGAATCCAAAAGTTGATCCTGTGAAAAAACAATTAAAACTGATAAACCTCTAGCAAGATTGAACAAAAAGAGAAGGAAGGGAGGAGCAGGAGAGAGAGAGAAAACAAAGCAATCTTAGGAATAATGCTATAATCACTGAAAAGATAATAGGAGGCTATTTGGAAATAAATGGAAAAATAGATTTCTATTAAAAAAAATCTACTTACCAAACTTGACTCAAAAAGATAGTTAAAAAATAGAATAATCATAAAATCATTAAAAATAAGTAAGTAAATGGTTCAGGTTTTCCCACAAAGAAAATGCCTAGCCTGGATGATTTTAGTAGCAAATTCTATCTAATATTCAAGGAGCAAAATAATTCCAATCTTAATACACTTTTTCCAAAGCATAACAACAACAAAAAAGGGCTGTTCTCCAATTCATTTTATGAAGCTAGCATAGCATTGATATCAGAACCGTAAGGACAGTACAGGAATGGAAAACTATAGACCAGTTTTATTTATGACTTTAGATGCAAACATCCTAAACATACTGTTATCAAACTAAATCTAGAAATAAATGGGGGAAAATACATCATAATTAAATTGTTTGCCCGAAAATGTTTGTTTAATATTAGAAAAATAATGAAATTTGCCATATTAATAGATCAAAGGATAAAGATCATTTAATTATAATAGATTTTAAAATAAATTAATTAGGGACTTTCCTGGTGGCCCAGTGGCCAAGACTCTACCCTTCCAATGCAGAGGGGTCCCAGGTTTGATCCTTAGTCAGGGAACTAGATCCTACCTGCTGCAACTAAGAATTCACACACCACAGCTAAGAGTTTGTGTTGCTTATTGTTGTTTTAGTCACTAAGTTGTGTCCTGCTCTTTTGGGACCCCATGGAGTATAGCCTACCAGGCTTCTCTGTCCATGAGATTTCCTGGGCAGAAATACTAGAGTGAGTTGCCAGGTCCTTCTCCAGGGGATCTTTCTGAACCTGCATCTCCTGCATATGGCAGGCAGATTCTTTACCACTGAGGCACCAGGGAAGCCCTAAGGATTCACATGCCACAACTAAAAAGATCCTGCATGCTGCTGCTAAAAGATCCCAAGGCCCCGGGCACAGCCTAGTAAATAAATATGCATTTTAAAATAAATAGTAACTTTAAAAGAAATTAATTAATATCAACATTGGTTAATTAAAAACAAAACACTGAGAAAATTAGGCATGAGTCTGAGCAAACTCCGGGAGATAGTGAAGGATAGGGGAGTCTGGTGTGCTGTAGTCCACTGGGTCGCAAAGAGTCAGACATCATTTAGCAACTGAACAACAGCAATCAGTCCATGATTCATGCCTTCGTATACCCTTCACCTCTTGAGTGTGGGAAGCACTTGTGACTTACTTGTAGCCAATAGAAGACGGCAAAGGTGGTAAGATGTCCCTCCTGTGATTATGTCCACCCTATCCTAGTGGACTGAGAGGTTCTGCTGACTTTGAAGAGGCAAACAGACATGTTGTCAACTGCCCTTGGAAAGGGTTCTGTGGCAAGGAGCAAGTGGCCTGTCAGACCTGAGGGCAGCCAATAGCAGTAAAAAGCCAGACCTCTCAGTCATGTAAAGGAATGAATTCTGTCAACAGTCTGAATGAGCTTTGAAAAACGATCCTTCCCCAGTTGAGCCTCCGGATGAGACTGCAGGCTAGCTAGCAAGATGATTTACCCTGTGAGACTCTGTACAAATGACCCAGCTAAGCTGTGGCTGTACCCTTGACCCATGGAAACTGAGATAATAGACATGTGTTGTTTTGAACAAATTGTTGCACAGCAATAGAAAACTAATACAGAGGGAACTTTCTTAACCCAATAAATGATATCTACAAAATAATCTCTTCCTAAAGCACACACCACATTTAATGGTGAAATCAAGATGCCTGTTATTACCACCTCTGCAGTGGAATTCCTAGCAGTGCAATATCTGTAGAGAAGAGGGAAAGGAGCAGAAAGTAAAAAAAATTTGTCATTATTTGCAGCTGATATGATTGTCTGCTTGTCTACCCCCCAAATATCTGAAGATAAACCATTACAGATAAATTAACAAATCATTAGAGATAAGTTAATCAGACAGCATGGTTGCTGGATACAAATTCAATCAATAAAAATTAATTATTCTTATTGATACCTTATCAATAGGCAAGGCAAATCTTAATTAAGGTAATGTGGCCTTTGTGTAGAGAGAGAAAGACAAATTAAACAATGAAACACAACTGAGAGCTGACAAACATACATTTTTGGAAATCTGATCTATTATAGAGATGGCCTTGTAAATCAGTTGGGAAAAATGGACTATTCACGGAACAGCACTGAAACAATGACTCTTGTATGAAACAATTCATACACAAAAATTAATGCTGGTTGAAATAAAAACATAAAGAAAAACGTGACACTTTCAGAAGACAGTAGATACCATTCCTTAAGCAAGACTCCAAAAGCTCAAACCAAGAGAAAATGACTGACAAATTTGAGTATATTAAGACTTTCTATCCCATATTTTTTAAAAGTGAGAAGGGAGTTACAACCTGTATGACAAAGTCACACAAACCAAAGTGGCAGGGGTGGCAGGGGGAGGAAGAAGAAAGAAACATGAATTTCACAGAAAAAGGAGCCACAAATGTCCATAAACATATTGAAAATGTGGTCAGCTTCCAGTGATCAAAGAGATGCAAACAAAATCACAAGTTACTATCATACCCATTAGAGTGAAATTGAAAATCAGTTCCAAAGGTTATACGTGTGTGGGGCAACAGGAACTGTCACCCACCACTGGTGGGAGTATAAATTGGTGTAACCACTTTGGAAAACAATTTGTCATTACTTAGATTGGTTGAGAATGTGTATATCCAATGACCTAGTATTATTTGTAAAACAAACAAGCAAACGAAATAACACTGGAATCAATCTCAAACAAGAATAGATGAGCAGAAAAATTATGGAGAGTCGGTCACATGATGGAATATTATGCAGCAGTGAAAATGAAATCAGTGAACTACAACCACGTACACCAGCGAAAATGACTCCTGGTCACATAATATTAAGAGGAAAAACAGCCCAGGAAGAATACACATTGTATGTGCCTGTGATATGATTGTCAAAACCAAGCAGAACTAAATGATATCCTTCTTAAAGATACAGACATTGGTGCGTCATGGGGAAGAAGTGGGGATGGGGGATGGGATTGAAGAGGGGTGTCAGGGAATTCTAAGCTTCTAAACACTTCCTATATTTCAATCCAGGTAGATAAGATACAGACGTTCATTTTATTATTCTTCTTTAACCTGTACAAAACATATTCATACATTCTTTTGTATACCTATTATGCCTCATAATTTTTCAAAGTTGTTAATAAAGCGGCACCCAACATGTGTCAGCTTTTTCCTCTGTCTAGTACAGCTGGCTGGCATTATAGGCAGTAGTACCACCCAAGGTGGGCTTCCCAGGTGGCGCTACTGGTTAAGAACATGTTTGCCAATTCAGGAGACATAAGAGATGCAGGTTTGATCCCTGGGTCAGGAAGATCCCCTGGAAGAGTGCATGGCAACCCACTCCAGTATTATTTGACTGAAGAATCCCATGGACAGAGGGTTAGTCCATAGGATTGACTGCAAAGACTCAGACACAACTGAAGCAACTTGGCATGCATGCACGCACCCTGTAAGGTAAGTAGAAGGAATGACCCACCATTCAGGAAAGCAGGACAAAGCTTAAGGTACACCCTGGAAGCCTCAAATGTGGTTTCAGACTTTAGGAAACAAAAGAGATGCCCATAAATGACATCCATACTTCTTCAGTTACCAACAGAACTTTTAGCCAGAGAACTTTGACCTTGAGCACGTGACAGACACTCCTGACCATTGAGGAAGAAGAAAGCAGTCCTTACAGGTAACAAGAGGAAGAGAAGCCCTGCCAAAGGATGTCTTATTTAGTCAAGAACAACTTAAGTTCCCAACAGCTGGATTTAGAGTCAGCTAGCCTGGGTTTCTTATGCTGACTTTGGTGCTTATAGCTGGTGACCTTCTGTGAGATGGAAGAGCTCCAAGCTTCAGTTTCCTCATCTGTAAAATAGGCACAATAATAGTACTCCTACAGGAGAGCTGCTATGAAAATTAAATGCGTAACCTATGTGAGGTCACCTCCCACACCACACAGGGCTAGCCCAGACTCCTGCTGCTTGTGTGGAGTCGCTTATTTTCAAGCTTGATGTTTTTTTACCCAGAGGGAGCTGACTTACACAACCATTGCTTCTTTCCATCTAATGATGGTGCTTTCTAGCCTCTCCCATGCCTAGATTCAACCAACTCCATCAGCATAAAATAAAGAGGGCTGGAAATTCCGACAGAGCGTCCCAGGGGCGGCAAATCAAGAATGCAGCTCACACGACTCTTAGTACACCCGGGAGTCTAAAGCACATTATTCACTGTGATTAAAAAGAGGCTTGACTGCCTCCACCGCGCAATCTTGTCAATCCTCCCAATCATCAAGAAATCCTAAGGACTGACAAATATCTCCTCCCAATCTCATTTCACAGAGGTCTGCAATTCTTAAGGGCATGCAGAGGGAGGCATGGATCATTTGGGAAACCCAGGGGCCATGGGAGGCAGCAGCTTCGAGTTCCTGCGGAGGAGGATGCCCCCGGAACCTCTTCCTGCTGCATCTCATTCCCCTTGTCCCCACGCCCGTTCCCCGCCCGACTCCCCTGCCCCGTTCCCGCCGCAGCTGAGTGCGCTTCTGCCTCCCTTTTGCCACCTTCCACCCGGTAAGGCGCAGCGATCGATTCAAACCCTTATCGAGCCTCCATGTCCTCTGCTGTGAAAATACTCTCTTCCTCCTTTTTCTTCCAAATGAGGTAAGTCAGTGAAATAATAGCCACTTTACAGTGCGTTCAATTTTCGACAGTCTACTCTCCTCTCACCAAAAGCGCTAAGATGCTTCTAGCTAAATTAATTATAAATTGTGATCTTCCTTTTCCTGCTTATGTTTATTTTCCTTCAATATGTCAAAATTCTTGGAATCAAAAAGGCGAGCTTTTAAATAAAGACCATGTGGAGAGCAAATTAGGCTCTGCCCTGCATGGAAATCCTTCAGTCTCTCCCTGTCTGTGAGATCAAGTCTACATCCCTTTCTAATCCTCGGCGCACGGTGACCCCAACCCACCTTCCAGCCTCCTTCCCTCTCTCCCTGTCTTGTCCTTTCCCCATCCTCCCTTCCTCTCTCCTTCTTCTGTTCGCCTCACACTCATGCACACAGAGCTGGGTTTCATAAACCTGAGTTTCACATACTTGTGTTCCCTAAGGGTTTACACGTGCTCTCTTCCTGCTGGAGAGCCCTTACCTCCATTTTGCCAAGAAAATTCTACCTCATGCTTCAAGACTCGCTTCGCTAAAGCCCTCTCCATCTCCCTCACTCTAAGGATAACAGCCCTCATTTGTCTAAACTCCTATTGGTTTTCAACCTGCACATCAAGATCACCTGGAGAGCTCTCTAAAAATACATATTCCTGGACCTCATCCCAGACCTTCCAAGTCAGATTCTCCCCGGTGGGAACAAAGCATCTGAAAGCCTCACAGGTGATGCTAACGAACGCCCGTGGCTGAGAAGCTGCGCTGTGTAACAGCTGAGATCCTGGGCTCTGGAACCAAATGATGTAAAGCCTGGCTCTGCTACTAACTGGCTGCCTGACCTTGGGCAAGTCACTCAGCTTCTCTATGTTCCATAAAATAGGCACAACAGTAATAATGGTGTCTACTTCACAGAGTTGAGTTTTTAGTGAGCTAATGCAGGACAACCACCTGGCACCACGTTAGTGTTTAATTGCTGTAAACTGTTATTATGTGTTTCTGGCACACACTTCACGTAATCTTCACAATAGCCCTGAAGGATAGTTATGATTAATCATAGTTTACAATGCGGGATCTGCAGCTTAGAGAGAAGAAGAAGCCTAGGGTTCATAGCCAGATCTCGGATCTAGGACCAAGCCCGTCCTTGGATCCTAGGTCAGTTCCCATGAACCATGTGGCACTTTATGTGTGTGGCAAGTAAGTCACATTGAAATGGCCTTACCATTTGGATGGACCACATAACATTGGCTGTTAAATTCTGTGTAGCTGGGATCCATGTCTTGGGCATCTTTGTATCCCCAACACCTAGCACAATAAAGGCCATCTAGTCAGCCCTCTATTAATCTTGGCTGAAATGTGAATTAATAAAGAAGAAAAGAAAGCAGAGAGGAGAAAAAAAAGAAAGCAGTGAGGGAGAGAATCTGTCAAGAACAGTGGTCCGTGTCTCTGAGCAGCTCCCCAGGCTGGCACTGGGCCACACACCACCCTTGGGAGAACGTCTTCACAAAGATTATCTCCTTCACAAGGAATCCGGTGGCAAGGATAGTAGTCTCCCTATTTTACAGGTAAGCAAATGGAGGCAAAGAGTAGTAATGGATCATGAATGTCTTGATTTCTTATCTTTTATTTACTCTCTTCTCTGTGTATTTTAATGTAGTAAGTCATTTCCAAATCATCTATGAAAACAGTACATAAATCAATTAACAAAACTTTGTTATTGATGAATTTACCCAAGTTTATCTCCTTGAGAGAAGGGGTAGAAGTCTGAAATTCCTATTTGTTGATGTCCTCTAATTAACAGTAACATTTGTGATGCATTCCCCATGGGGTCTACCTCTGGGAAAGCTTGAAGAATATATGTTTGTTTGGGTTTTTTAAGCACATGTATCAAATGGAGAAAGCACATGGGTGAGCTGTGGGTCCTCCACTCACCCAGGGGTTCCCAGAGGAGTAACTGGTCAAGGGAGCAGCAGCAGAAACTGAATTTAACAAAGAAGTTAAAGTCACATGGAAGGCATGTGGCCTAAGCTCCCTCTCGCCGGGAGAGCAGCAGTGGCCTTCACCTGGATCTGGAAACAGAGCCTGGGATACCTGCCCCAACCAGCAGAGCTGGAGTGAGGTGATGTGCCCCGGGGACCTGTGCTGGAACTCGGTAGCAAAGAATGAAGGAGCTGGAGTCAAGCCCACACCCCCCACCATCAGCGCCTGTGAAAGCCGTGGTTCCCAATCCCCAGAGGGTGTGTTCAGTTGCTTTAGTCATGTCCAGCTCTTTATGACCCCGTGGCCTGTAGCCCACCAGGCTCCTCTGTCTATGGGATTCTCCAGGCAAGAATACGGAGTGGGTTGCCATTTCCTTCTCCAGGGGATCTTCCTGACCCAGAGATCGAACCTGGGTCTCCTGCATTGACAGGTGGATTCTTTGCCACTCTCACATGCTAGTAAAGTAATGCTCAAAATTCTCCAAGCCAGGCTTCAGCAATACGTGAACTGTGAACTTCCTGATGTTCAAGCTGGTTTTAGAAAAGGCAGAGAAACCAGAGATCAAATTGCCAACATCCACTGGATCATGGAAAAAGCAAGAGAGTTCCAGAAAAACATCTATTTCTGCTTTATTGACTATGCCAATATTGACTAAGCCTTTGACTGTGTGGATCACAATAAACTGTGGAAAATTCTGAAAGAGATGGGAATACCAGACCACCTAACCTGCCTCTTGAGAAATCTGTATGCAGGTCAGGAAGCAACAGTTAGAACTGGACATGGAACAACAGAAGGAGAGAGAATTTTTTATGCATAATAAAAGCTCATATTCTAAGTGTATCAGTTTTACCCAAATTTTGATTTATAGGTTCTTTGCAATTTCAGTCAAAATCTCAAAAGTTGTTTGTTTGTTTTTTTTCCATTTTATTTTTTCCAGGAACTTATCAAGGTAATTGTAAAGTTTACATAAAACTGCTAAAGCGTAGGCATAACCAAGATGCTGTTTTTAAAAGATTTCATTTGTTTATTTTTATTTTTGGCTGCACTGTGTCTTCATTGCTGTGCATGGGTTTTCTCTAGAGGCGGAGAGAGGGGACTACTCTCTAGTTGCAGGGTATGGCTTCTCTTCGTGGTAGCTTCTCTTGTGGCAGAGCACGGGCTCTAGGTGCATGAGCATTGGTAACTGCAGCCTGTGGGCTCGTTAGTTGCAGTTTGCTGGCTCTAGGGCACGCAAGCTTTAGTTGTTGTGGCACAAGGGCTCCTTGGTTGTGGCTTGATGGCCCTAGAGCGTGCAGGCTTCAGTACTTGTGGTATGCGGGCTCAGTAGTTCTGGCTCGTGGGCCCTAGAGCACAGGCTCAGTTGCTCCTTGGCATGTGGAATCTTCCCGGACCAGCGATCTAACCCGTGTCCCCTGCATTGTCAGGTGGATTCTTATCCACTGTTCCACCTGAGAAGTCCCCAAGATACTCTTGAATAAGAACCATGTGAAAGGACTTACTCTCCTAAGTAACAAATTTTATGAAAAGTGCAACATTAACAAAGGTATAGACAAAAAGTCTACAAGTGACTCAAGCACATATAAACACTTGTTTTATAATAAATGTACACTAGAGAGTAGTGGGAAAATAATAGGGTTTTCAAAAATTCTTGTTGAAACAATTGGGTATTCATATGGAATAAAAACATATTGGTTTCCTTTCTCATAGTATACACAAAACTCAATTCCAGGTATATTATAGCTCTAAACATGAAAAGCAAAAATATTTTCATAATTTAAGGATTGGGAATGTTTTCCTGGATGAAACATCTAAGATGTAAACCATAAAGGAAAATATGATAAATTTGACTGCGCTAAGAAAAAGAACTTCTTTTTATTAAAAGATACTACAAAGAAAATCTAGCATATTAAAAAGTAGAGACATTACTTTTCCAACAAAGGTCTGTATAATCAAAGCTATGGTTTTTTCAGTGGTCATGTATGGATGTGAGAGTTGGACCATAAAGAAGGCTGAGCATCAAAGATTTGACGCTTTGGAACTGTGGTGTTGGAGAAGACTCTTGAGAGTACCTCAGAATGCAAGGAGATCAAGCCAGTCAACCTTAAAGGAAATCAATCCTGAATATTCACTGAAAGGACTGACACTGAAGCCAAAGCTCCAATCCTTTGGCCACCTGATGTGAAGAGCTGATGGAAAAGACCCTGATGCTGGGAAAGACTGAAGGCAGGAGGAGAAGTGGACAACAGAGGACGAGGTGGTTTGATGGCATCACCGACTCAGTGGACATGAGTTTGAGCAAACTTTGGGAAATGGTGAAGGACAGGGAAGTCTGGCGTGCTGCAGTCCATGCGGTCGCAAACAGCTGGACATGACTGAGTGACTAAACGACAGCAGCAAGGAAAATGAAGCCATAAAGTGAAAGATGACATTTTCAACACATAAAACAGAAAAGATTCATAGTCAGAACATTTTGCTGTAGTTCAGTCACTAAGTCATGTCTGACTCTTTGTGACTCTATGGACTGCAGCACACCAGGCTCCCTTGTCCTTCACTGTCTCTCAGAGTTTGTTCATATTCATGTTTATTGAATGGGTGATGCTATCTAACCATCTTCCTCTGCCATCGCCTTCTCCTTTTGCCTTCAATCTTTCCCAGCATTAGGGTCTTTTCTAATG
The DNA here is from genome assembly GCA_006410635.1 of Cephalophus harveyi. Lineage (NCBI taxonomy): Eukaryota > Metazoa > Chordata > Mammalia > Artiodactyla > Bovidae > Cephalophus > Cephalophus harveyi. The sequence goes on from SJYT01025829.1 coordinate 230,587, forward strand.
AGTCAGCTCTTCTTGTCAGGTGGCCAAAGTATTGGAGCTTCAGCTTCAGCTTCAGTCCTTCCAATGAATATTCAGGATTGGTTTCTTTTCAGATTGACTGGTTTGATCTCCTTCCTGTCCAAGAGACTCTGAAGAGTTTTCTCCAACAGCAAAGTTCAAAAGCATCAATTCTTCACTGCTCAGCTTTCTTTATGATCCAACTCTCACATCCGTACATGACTACTGGAAAAACCATAGCTTTGACTAGATGAATCTTTGTCGGCAAAGTAATGTCTCTGCTTTTAATATGCTGTCTAGGTTGATCATGGCTTTTCTTCCAAGGAGTAAGCGTCTTTCAATTTCATGGCTGCAGTCACCATCTGCAGCGATTTTGGAGCCCAAGAAAATAAAATTTGTTGCCGTTTCCATTGTTTCCCCATCTACTTGCCATGAAGTGATGGAACCGGATGCCATGATCCTAGTTTTTTGACTGTTGATCTTAGTGTTTTACACTGGCAATGGCACCCCACTCCAGTACTCTTGCCTGAAAAATCCCATGGATGGAGGAGCCTGGTAGGCTGCAGTCCATGGGGTCGCGAACAGTCGGACACGACTGAGTGACTTCACTTTCACTTTTCACTTTCATTCATTGGAGAAGGCAATGGCAACCCACTCCGGTGTTCTTGCCTGAAGAATCCCAGAGACGGGGGAGCCTGGTGGGCTGCCGTCCATGGGGTTGCACAGAGTCGGACACGACTGAAGCAGCAGCAGCAGCAGGTTTATCATAGCTTTCCTTCCAAGAAGCAACCGTCTTTTAATGTCATGACTGCAGGATGTTTAATGAAGTGAAGTGAAGCCGCTCAGTTGTGTCTGACTCTTTGTGACCCCATGGACTGTAAACTGCCAGGCTCCTCTGTCCATGGGATTTTCTTGCTTTCCTTCCAAGAAGCAACCATCATTTAATTTCATGACTGCAGGATGTTTAATGAACTCCAATGTAAAGTTTAAAGAGACAGAACTCAATAGAAAAGTGTGCAAAGGACATGTATGGGACATTTTCCTCCAAAAAAGGAAGTCAGAATGGGAATAAGCATATGAAAAGAAGTTCAACTTTATGAAAAAGTCAAAATGAGATACCTGTATTACCTATACCCATACTAGTTTAAATTTTTAAATCTGACAATGCTAGTTGTTGATGAGAATATAGACTAACAGCAACTGTCACAATGCTGGTAATCATGAACAGCTTACAGTCAACTTGGAAAAGAGTTTGGTGTTATCTAATCATGTTGACTCATCAATTCCACATCTATCTGTCCCTTACAGAAATGCATTCTTGTGTATAACAATATGCTTTTACATAAATATTTACTGAAACAGTTTTCATGATGGCCCCAAACTGGAAACAATTCAGTGTCAATGCAGATGACACCACCCTCATGGCAGGAAGTGAAGAAGAACTGAAAAGCCTCTTGATGAAAGTGAAAGTGGAGAGTGAAAAAGTTGGCTTAAAGCTCAATACTCAGAAAACAAAAATCATGGCATCCAGTCCCATCACTTCATGGGAAATGGGGAAACAGTAGAAACAGTGTCAGACTTTATTTTGGGGGGTTCCAAAATCACTGCAGATGGTGACTGGAGCTATGAAATTAAAAGACGCTTACTCTTTGGAAGAAAAGTTATGACCAACCTAGATAGCATATTCAAAAGCAGAGACATTACTTTGCCGACTAAGGTCTGTCTAGTCAAGGCTATGGTTTTTCCTGTGGTCATGTATGGATGTGAGAGTTGGACTGTGAGCGCCGAAGAATTGATGCTTTTGAACTGTGGTGTTGGAGAAGACTCTTGAGAGTCCCTTGGACTGCAAGGAGATCCAACCAGTCCATTCTGAAGGAGATCAACCCTGGGATTTCTTTGGAAGGAATGATGCTA
>SJYT01025829.1:232686-271816 GCA_006410635.1 Cephalophus harveyi
AGATCAACCCTGGGATTTCTTTGGAAGGAATGATGCTAAAGCTGAAACTCCAGTACTTTGGCCACCTCATGCGAAGAGTTGACTCATTGGAAAAGACTCTGATGCTGGGAGGGATAGGGGGCAGGAGGAGAACGGGACGACCGAGGATGAGATGGCTGGATGGCATCACTGACTCGATAGACGTGAGTCTGAGTGAACTCCGGGAGTTGGTGATGGACAGGGAGGCCTGGCGTGCTGCAATTCATGGGGTCGCAAAGAGTCGGACACGACTGAGCGACTGAACTGAACTGAGTGCCACCTGGGGAGCCCTCCCCATCTTCAGACCATCGAGTAGTATTTTGCTTTGTCTGGGATAAGCTTCTCGGTTTACAGTCTTTGGTTTATAGCATTCTGTTCCTCGGAAGCCTCTACTTTCCCGCTGTGGGCTCACACTCCCTGAGAAGTTCAGTGTGTCAGGGTGAAGGGCTAAAGGTCAGCCTGGACCTGTGACCCTCCCGGCGGGCTGCAGTGGCTGGGGCAGGCTGGGAGGGTAGGTGACGCTCCTCGGGATGCACAGGCTGTCTCCAGTCCCGCTGCTCCCAGCGCCCTGCCAGGTGACCCCACTGCTCAGGCAGCCACTCAGTGCCCCAGACAGAGGCACCTCTCTTTCCCAGGGGCCTGGTTCTGATGCTTTTGGAGGAAGGCGATAGAAGGAAACATTGAGGAGCCCTCAGGTCTGGAGCAGGCTCTGAAAGTTCCTATCACACATATTCTAGTAACCAAGTTTCCCCTTAGAAATGGGGACAGCAGGCAGCAGGTGAGACTCAGCCGGGACTGGAGGGGGTCAGCATGGCGGGACTGCACCAGCCAGCTTGCCCACCTCTGTCCCTCCATGGTCTATTCCTAAGGCCTTTGGTGCAGCATTTTAAAGGCCAGGTTGAACAAGCCTGTTCAGTCTGAACCAGACAGGTGAGACCTGACTGTCGAGGGGAAGCAGGAGCCAAGAAGGGGCCTGGCCAATGGAAGAGACCATTTTGTTCGGCCAGACTGGCAGCCTCAGCTTGAGTTGAGGTCATCTCTCACTTTCCATCCTCCTCCTCCATGTCCCACTCCTTCTCCACAAACATTTAGAATAAACTCCACCCTTGCCTCTGAGAGATCAGGTTTAATTTTTTTCTATAAAATCGGGGGGAGTGTGTTGGAGGCAAGCTATGTCTGAGTAATAAATACAGAACAGATTCTCAATACATTATATGCTGACACATCAGGGCCACAGCGATGGCTGGAACCTGTAGCCGAGTCATTAATTTGCTGATTCAATTCTGGAAGAAGCCCACCAGCTTTGACTTCCTCATTAATTTCCGTAGACAAACTGCGTCTCCTATCTCCATGGGCAAGCTAATGGATTTGATAATTACTTACTTCTGCCTTATTTTCCCATCCTATTCTAGTCTCAAAGTTGGGAGTTTGGTGATTAAAATATCTCTAACATCAATATTTTGTTTCCGAAGACATTTGAATTTTAAATGAATAGTGCAAAGCTTCCGGTACCTTCATACACAAGTGCACCTGTTTATTTCAGCTTGGCAGTTTTCTTGATTACTTTTGTACCAGAGGAATTGCAAAGATTAAGTGTTATTGCTAAACTCTTAAAAATTAAAAGTATTACACTGGTAATGGGTATTGTTTCATATTTTTTGGAGCCTTATTATTCTGAGAAGGGCTTCCCTGTTAGCTCAGCTGGTGAAGAATCCGCCTGCAACACAGGAGACCTGGGTTCAATCCCTGGGTTGGGAAGATCCCCTGGAGGAGGGCATGGCAGCCCACTCCAGTATTCTTGCCTGAAGAATCCTCATGGACAGAGAGGCCTGGCAGGCTACAGTCCATGGTGTCACAGAGTCGAACGTGACTGAGCGGGTAAGCACAGCATAGCACATGATTCTGAGAAACTCCCAAAGTACAGATTCATTCCCTTTCTCTTATAGATGGTTCAGTGAGCAGAGCAAGGGTTTGGAGTCAGAATGACCAGGGTTCATATCCCACCTCTCCACTTACTAGGACATATCAGTTATTTCAACTTTTGGACCTCAGTTTTCTCATCTGCAAAATGGAGAGAGCATGTGAAACAGCTGCTGAGGCTCAAGTGTGATTGTTTAAAGCAATGATTTCCTGGACCAGTGGTATCAACACGACCTGGGAGTTTGTTAAAATGCAAATTCCCCAGCCCCATCCCAGACCTACTGAACCAGAAACTCTGGGAGTAAAGTCCAGCAATCTGTGTTTTAACCAGTCCTCCAGGTGATTCTGATGCCCACACAGGAATGAGAGCCCCTGGTTTAAAGCATAAAGAATACAGCAAGCACCCAAGAGTTCCTTTTTCCTTTTTTCTCTTTAAATAGCAACAGTTCTTTGCATCTAATGACTGTACGTGAAATGAGCTAGTGATTTCAGCCTACCTGCTCAGTTTTAACTAACACAAACCCTAGACCTAAATAGTCCTTCGAGGATGGATGCCCACAGTCCAATAATGTCCTGTAATTCACCTCAAAGAGGTCATCTTCCAGAAAGCCCACTGGGGAGAGGCTGGGCAGATAACATTGTGCGTTATTTTGTGGAGGGTTTCTTTGTAGGAGCAGACCCGAATACTGTTTTCATTTCAAGAAGAAACCAGGTACTTTCCAATTCCCAGACAGCCAGGCCACTGGTGAGGCTGGAGCCTTGACTAAATGCTGCCATCCTGTGGGCAGAAGCAAGATACAGTGTATGACCACCTGGCCATCCCGCCAGCACTGGCTGGGCATCTGTAACATACCTAGCCTGGACATGGGTCCAGACAGTACAAAGCTGTAGACACCGAAGCCCCTGCCCTGGGGAGATTGCAATAGACTAGTGAATAAGATGAGACTGTAGACAGATAAGTAGGTAGCCGGAGCCCATAGGAAGGAGACACTCACACATAAGTGCCTGAAAAGACTTATTTAAATACACAATCTGTTCCCTAAGGGCAGCAGAGAATTTGCAGAACTATTAATAAATTTTCACAGAACAACAAATATACGGGTTTTTTAATGAGAAACTAAAAATTAAGAGTGACTTAAAAAAATGCTATTCAAAGGCTCCATTTCTAATTATAGTCTCCTAATGGAGAAAACATGGAACGGCTTCATTTCTCCTGATATAACAGACGCTCAGTGAGAGCTCCCATTGATAAACTGGTACTCTCATTTGTATCTGTTCACACTGCATGATTTAAAACTCTGGGAGGATATTTCATTTTAGCACAAAATACCATCTTTTGAGCAAATGCAATTAACTTAAATTCTATATATACCTAATTCAGTCTTTCAGATAAGTAAAAAATACTATCTACCAAAACAAGAAATTGTCAGAAAGATTTGGAAGGCAGCTTGAAAGCACTCCCAATGGACAAATCCAGAAAAATTAGGGCATCAAAATAAATAATGAAATGACAAATTACAGCCTATTGAATAAAATAGGAAAATGACCCTGTACTGATGTACATAAATTAAATGAATAAATAGAAAATTTGATGAAGAATAGGACATTTACATAGTTTTATAGTATCACCCTAGTTTTATAATATCACCCTATAGAATGTAAATTGGTACACAGTACAAGAAAATAATATGGAGGTTCATCAGAAAATTAAAAATAGAACTATCATATGATCCAGCAGTCCTTCCCACTTTTGGGTACATATCCAAAGGAAACAAAATCGGTGTCTTAAAGAGATATCTGTACTCCCATGCTCACTGTAGCATTATTCACAGTAGCCAAGATGTGGAAACCACCAGTTTCTGTTGACAGATGAATAGATAAAGAAAATGTGAATAATATATATATTATTCACATTTATATATATATAGAGAGAAAATGTGAATATATATATAGAGAGAGAGAGGCTTCCCTGATGGCTCAGTGAATCCACGTGCCAGTGCAGAAGATGTGGGTTCAATCCCTGGGTCAGGAAGATCTCCTGGAGAAGGAAATGGCAACCCACTCCGGTATTCTTGCCTGGAGAATCCCATGGACAGAGGAGCCTGGTGGGCTACAATCCAAGGGGTTGCAAGAGAAAGGATTTAGCAACTGAACAACAACAACAAATACTGTTCTCCATAGTGGCTGCACCAATTTACATTCTCACAAAAGAGTCAGACGTGACTTAGTGACTAAGCAAAACAAATATATATGCACACACACAATGGAATATTATTCAGCCTTTTTTTCAAAAAAAAGAAAGAAATATTGTTATATATGATAGTATGGGTCATGGATGAACCTGAAGGGCATTATGCTAAGTAAAAAAGGCCAGGCACAAAAAGACAAATACCGCATGATCTGATTTATATATAGACTCTAAAATAAGCAGATCTCTTAGAAGCAGAGAGTAAAATGGTGTTTGCACGGGGCTAAGGGGTATGGGGAAATGAGACATTGGTTCAAAGGGTACAAAGTTTTAGTTATTCACAATAAAGAAGTTCTGGAGATCAGAAGTACAGATACTGACTATAGTTAATAATACTGTTCTAACTGGTATCTCCATCGCCTTATCCTGTGTGGCTTGTGAAGAAGAGGATCCTTCTTACCAGCAACCCATGTTTCATGTAAACTCTGAGAAGAAATGAATCTTGTCTTATTAAACTCTTTAAAATAATAATAATAATACTATTCTGTTTACAGCCCTTGAAATTTGTTGACAAGTAGATTTTTTAAAGCCTGTAAATATACAGTTTATTTTGTTCTTCTTCCAGTTTTACTGAGACGTAACTGACATACAGCGCTGTACCCATTTAAGGTGTTCAGCATGATGACTTGACTTACATGCAACATGAAATGATTATCACAATAAGTAGAGTAAACATCCATTGTCTCATAAAGGCACAAACTTGAACCTTTTTTTCTTTGTGATGAGAACTCTTAGGATTTGATCTCAACAATTTTCATATATAACACACATCAGTGTTAATTATATTTATCACAGTATACATTACATCCCTAGTATTTATTTATCTTATAACTGGAAGTTTGTACCTTTTGACTACCTTCATCCAATTCCATCCATTTCCCCCTGCCCCCCTGCCTCTGGTAACCACAAATCTGATCTCTTTTTCTATGAATTTGTTTCTTTGCTTTGTTTTTGAAGTGTAATTGACCTGTAATATGTTAGCCCTTGTTACACGATTCAGTGCTTCTATAGATTTCAAAATGATCTTTACTGCAAATCTAGTTATATCACCTTACAAGGATATAGGTATTGACTATATTTCCCACACTGCGTATTTCATACCCATGATGCATTTATTTTGCAACTGGATCTTTCTACCTTATAATTTCCCTTGCCTATTTCCTTCCTATTTCTTCCTCTCCCCTTGGGCAACCACCTGTTTTTCTCTCTGTGTCTGTTTCTGTTTTATGTTTGTTCATTTGTTTTGTTTTTCAGATTTCACATATAAGTGAAATGACACAGTATTTGTCCTTTTCTGTTTGATTTATTTCCCTTGGCATAATAGACCCTCTAGGTCTATCCGTGTTGTCACAAATGGCAAGATTTCATTCTTTTTTGTGGCTGAGTAATATTCCACTGTCTCTATGTACCATATCTTCTTTATCCATTCATCTGTTTGGGGGCATTAATTTCCCTCCATATCTTGGCTATTAAAAATGATGCTGCAACAAAAAGAGAGGTGCAGAAAACTTTCTAATTACAGTGTTTTCATTTTCTTCAGATCAATACCCAGGAGTGGAATTGCTGGATCATATGGTAGTTTTATTTTTAATTTTTTGAGGCATTTCTTTCCTGTGTTCCACAGTGGTGGTCCAATTTTTGTATTGAGGTATAGTTTATTTACAACATCATATGTTTTATGTGTACCACACAATGAGTCACAATTTTTAAAGGTCATATTCCATTTATAGTATTAGAAGATATTGGCTGTATTCTCTCTAGTGTGCAATGTATCCTTAGAGCTTAATTATTTTATACATAGTAGTTTGTACCTCTTAATCCTCTCTCCCTCTGTTGCCCCTCCCCCTTCCCTCTCCAACCCTAACTGCTAGTTTGTTCTCTATATCTGTGAGTCTATTTCCACCTTTTGTTACATTCACTAGGTCATTTAACTTTTCAGGTTCCACATATAAGTGATATTATACAGCAGGTGTCTTTCTCTGACTTATTTCACTAAGTATAACACACTCCTAGTCCATCCATGTTGTTGCAAATGGCAAAATTTCATCGTTTTATAATAAGTAGTATTCTATTGTATATGTATACAATATTCCATTGTATATTCCATATACATTGGATGTAGAATAAGTAGTATTACATATATATATGTATATATAAAGTGGTATATCCATTGTATATGATATCTTCTTTATCCATTCATCTGCTGATGGATACTTACATTGCTTCTATTTCCTGGTTATTGCAAATAATGCTGCTGTGAACATTGGGGTGCATGTGTCTTTTCAAATTAGTGTTTTCCCTTTCTTCAAGTGTATACCCAGGAGTGGAATTGCTGGATCATACAGTAGTTCTAAGTAGCTGCCATATTTACATCCCCACCAGAAATGCACAAGAATTTCCATTTCGCCACATCCTTACCAACACTTCTTGCTTGTTGTCTTTTTGATAATAGACATTCTAACATGTGTAAGGTGATATCTCATTATGGTTTTGATGTAGTTTTAAAAGAGTTTTTTTTTTTTTACTTTCTGATATTTCATTGTTAGTGTAAAGAAATAAAACAGATTTCTGTATATTAATCTCATATCCTGCTAGCTTGCTGAATTCATTTGAACCATCCTTGTGAATGGTTCAAAACTCAACATTCAAAAAACTAAGACCATGACATCTGGTCCCATCACTTCATGGCAAATACATGGGGAAAAAAATGGAAACAGTGACAGACTTTATTTTCTTGGGCTCCAAAATCACTGTGGTTGGTGACTGCAGAAGTGAAATTAAAATCACTTGCTTCTTGGAAGAAAAGCTATGACAAACCTAGGACAGTATATTAAAAAGCAGAGACATCACTTTGCTGACAAAGGTCCATCTAGTCAAAGCTCTGGTTTTTCTAGTAGTCCTGTACAGATGTGAGAGTTGAACCATAAAGAAGGCTGAGCACTGAAGAACTGATGCTTTCAAACTGTGGTGTTGGAGAAGACTCTTGAGAGACCCTTGGATTGTAAGGAGATCAAACCAGTCAATCCCAAAGGAATTGAATGTTCATTGGAAGGACTGATGCTGAAGCTGAAACTTCAATACTTTGGCCACCTGATGCAAAAAGCCAAATTACTAGAAAAGACCCAACTTATTGGGAAAGACCCTGACGCTGGCAAAGATTGAAGGCAGGAGGAGAAGGGGACAACAGAGGATGAGATGGTTAGATGGCATCACTCACTTGATAGACATGAGTTTGAGCAAGCTCCAGAAGTTGGCAATGGACAGGGAAGCCTGGCATGCTGCAGTCCATGGGGTCACAAAGAGTCGGATAGGACTGAACGACTGAGGAACAACATCCTTGTGACCCTGGAATGAATCCAGCTTGATCATGGTGTATTATCATTTTTATGTGTTGGATTCAGCTTGCTAATATTTTGTTGAGGCTTTTTACCTATATTCATCAGAGTTATTGACCTATTTTTTGGTAGTGTCTTTGTCTAGTTTTGGTATCAGGGTGATGGTGGCTTCTTAAAATGACTTTAGGAGTGTTTAGGAGTGAGGCTAACATTCTTGTAATCTTCAAGAGTGTCAAGGTCATGAAAATTAAGGAAAGCCTGGGGAACTGTTCCAGACTGAAGGAAAGTCTGAAAGACTGAAAGACTTAAGAACCAAATACAAGATGTTCTGAACTGGATTCTTCTGCTACAAAGGTTATTATAGGGACAATCGGCAAGCCTGGAGTGGGCTCTGAGGGTTATACGGTTGTTATATATCTGTTAAATTTCTGATTTTGATGACTGTGTTGTGGTTATCAAGGAAAATGTCCTTATTTGTAGGACAAATTCTAAACACAGAGACTAAAATATTGGAAGGTAATGGGGCATTGCATAAGTTAACAACTTACTCTCCAGTGATTTGAAGGGAAGGGGCAGTTCTTTGTACTATACTTGTAACTTTTCTGTAAGTTTGTGATTTTAAAATTATATGGAAGACTGCTTTTTCTTTAAGAATATCAGTTCTGGAGTCTGAGTCCATGGGTGCAGTTGCAGGATCTTGGACAAATTACTGAATTTCCCTGTGCCTTCATTTTCATGTCTGTACAGCAGTAGAATCGTAATACATACCTTGTGGTGCTGTAGGGATTAAATGAAAGCAAGAGATATTACAGATTAATAGGGTAACAATTTAAGATAGGAGTCATTTAATTTATCATCCAAACTGGGATTATTTTCACAGTAAAAGGGTGTCAACTGCTCATTCCTGAAAGAGAAAATCTAAATCACCTGCTTATCGGCAAAGTTAGGTTTCTTACTTAATGCAGCAAGGGAGACCATTACCTTAGTAGTGTCTTTCAATTCAGGGGCCTGAGAGGATGACTGGAACTGACCAAAATCCTGATCTCATAGTTCAGAATTGGTGGATACAGGGAGGAAAGGGTTTCAAGGGAACATGGAGACGTATACAGGTGTTTCACAAGCCAGTTGAATGATCTAACCTAAGGAGGCGGTTGTGGGTTCAGAAGGTTTGAAGACTTGGGCCTAAATGGGGTCTTTCAATTCAGGGGCCTGAGAGGATGACTGGAACTGACCAAAATCCTGATCTCATAGTTCAGAATTGGTGGATACAGGGAGGAAAGGGTTTCAAGGGAACATGGAGACGTATACAGGTGTTTCACAAGCCAGTTGAATGATCTACTGCTGAGTGAGAAGGGGGCTATTACTCTGATGAGGACTAGCTGAGTAGTCTTTGTTCAAATAAGTGGGTTTTTCTAGATGTGCCTGAGATAAGCAACAATGATATTTACAGATTCCTAAGCTGGAGTTTCCTGAAGTTCAAGTATTGTTAATGAAGTGTTTGTTCCTAACCTTATTAAACTATGTGTAGATGGTTTCCATTCTCAGGGACACTAACTAGACGTGACTTAGGAACAACAGGCATAAACCAGGATGTCTGGTGACCCTACCTCCCACTAGACCAATACCAAGCCCATATAACATAGGCATTATTATCCCCACTCGGCAGATGAGGAAACTGAGGCTTGTGGCCGTTAGGAAAGACAGATTGTTGAACCTTGACCGCTGAAGGAAAGCTTCCTAGAGGAGGTGAGAGTCAAGCTTAGTTCTGAATAATTAGCAGGAGCTCATTAGGTGACGAAGGGAAGAGAGGAAGAGGGTGCTGATGGGGGACAGGAGGAAGTGGACCCAAAGGAGCCAGGGCCGCCTGGGGAACTACAAACATCGAGCCCTGGAATGCCTTGCTATGGAGTTTGGGCTCTAGTCTCAGGATGACAAGTCATTGGAGGGTGGTACGCAGGAGTGGCATGCTTACATGAGCACTTTAGAAAGTTAAACTTAATTGCAGTTGTAGAAAGATGGATTGGAAAGGAGCAACAATTATGAGGCTGCTTCAGTAATTCAGGGGAAGAATAAGGAGGACTTGAAATAAATTTGAAATAGTGAGAGTGGGAGAGAAGTGGGCAGATGAAAGAGAAGGAAGCAGAACCAACAGGACTTAGTGTTTTGAGTAGCAGGAGGGGGCCAAGAAGAGGGAGAAGAGGAATTGCAACTGACATGATAGTGAATCATCCTATCCAGGAACACGTTTCATCCTATTTTTTAAATTGTCATTCAGTAATGTTTTATAATTTTCTTCATAGAGAGATTACATTTGTTTATTCCTATATATAACTAGTACTGATTTGCTGTTACAAATGGCATTTTGAAGCCTCAATTCTCCTTCTTGAGCTTATGAGCCAGAAGGCAACTGTTAACAAAATGACCTGTTTTATCATTCGGCCAAATGCCCAGCCACTTTGGGATGCCCGCCCTTAAAGGAAGAATTATACCATCCTGGGTGGCAGCCAAGTGGCCAAATAGCAAATGGAGCAGCTTCCCGGTTCCTTTCCTCAGAGAGGACAGGGCCACAGTTCCAACCCTGCAGCAGGTGTCAGAGCTACAGTCACCCGCAGGGGGAGCCCTGATCACAGCTCCAAGGAGGGTGAGAAAATCTGCCAACACCTGGCGAAGACCAGCGCCCTGAGCAAGTCTCTCCAGGAAGCAGTGTGCCACTGGCTGAAATGTAGTTTAGCATTACTGGCACGCAAAGAGGAAGACCTTTGGCATATACAGAGTTCCAAATCCATAAAGGAAACACATTACCCTTGACTATCTGAAACTGCACATTTTCACATTTCACTAATTGTGTTTTTATTTGTTATTTACCCAGGAACTAAGTAAGGAAATAAATCTACTGAATTTGCATAGAAGTGATTGGGTATACAAACAAATGGTATTTTGGTAATTGGGTGTATCAGTTCAGTTCAGTTCAGTCACTCAGTCGTATCCGACTCTTTGCGACCCCATGTATCACCAACTCCCTGTCCATCACCAACTCCCGGAGTTCACTCAGACTCACGTCCATTGAGTCAGTGATGCCATCCAGCCATCTCATCCTCTGTCGTCCCCTTCTCCTCCTGCCCCCAATCTCTCCCAGCATCAGAGTCTTTTCCAATGAGTCAGCTCTTCGCATGAGGTGGCCAAAGTACTGGAGTTTCAGCTTTAGCATCATTCCCTCCAAAGAAATCCCAGGGCTGATCTCCTTCAGAATGGACTGGTTGGATAGGGTGAATAAGTTCTAACAAATGAAGAAATTTTTCAGAAATATTTCAGAATACTATGTGGGTGATAAAACAACATTTTGATATAGCCCTTTTTCATTTCCAGAGCTCTTCTCTATCCATTGTATTATTTGATCCTTACAACAATCATAGGAAATAAACAAGAAGACTACCACTCTCCTGAATTTATAGCTGCAGAAACTGAGGCACTAGTGATTTCAGGACTTGCCCAAGGAGGGTCGTCAGGCTGGCACCCAGCAGAGCGAGGACTCAAAGGCCTGACTTTAGGCCACCACTACGATGACCTTTGGGCTTCCCCGGTGGCTCAGTGGTAAAGAATCCTCCTGCAATGAAGCTATCACAGGAGATGTGGGTTCAGTCCCTGGGTCGGGAAGATCCCCTGGAGGAGGAGGGCATGGCAACCCACTCCAGTATTCTTGCCAGGAGAATCCCAGGGACAGAGGAGCCTGGCGGGCTGCAGTTCATTGGGTCCCAAAGAGTCGGACACAACTGAAGCAACTAAATACAACAGAGCAGACGCTGCCGTTTACCTTTACCCGTCAGATAGAAATTTATCCTCAGCTACTCCAGGGCCCTGGCCAGCTTGAAAACTCAACATAAATATTTATTGGGGTAGAAAACAAGAAATAAACCAAAGAAAGACATAACTACAAATGTATGCTAACCCACTCCAGTATTCTCGCCTGGAGAATCCCCAGGAACAGAGGAGCCTGGCAGGCTGTAGTCCATGGGGTTGCAGAGAGTTGGGTATGACTGAGCCCAGCAGTTACAGCTTACAGTTACATGGGAAAGCTTATGGTGAAAGAGATTCTCTGGATAGCTAACCTGCCACAGGGATACGAGCATGCACAAATTTATCCTCACCTGGCATTGTCGATCAATAGCATTCACTGAGCAGGGACCCTGAGCTGGCCTCTCCAAGGCCATGGACAGCTGCCCAGGTTGAGGTTGATCATTTCTAAATTGATAGAACTTGAACAGGTCATACTTCCACTGCAGACCATTCTTCATTCTTGGGCTGGGGAGACAGTTATATTGTCTTCCCATATATGCTTTTATTAAATATGCCATTAGACAAGATGGGTTCTTCCACATGATAACCATATTACTTCCAGTAGAATGTAGACTAAATGGTTCTTCCTGAAGTAGAATACACTGGAGGATATTTGGTGCCAGTATCCAAATTAGCTTAAATCTTTTTTTCCAAAATATTCTGAAGATTCTCTAAGAAGAGTTGTGGGTTTTTTAAGCCATTGGAACATTAAAAGAAATTTAACCCAATAACAACTGGCTTTAATCTACACTGACTAAGTACAAGAGAGCAATGAGGGAATCATTTGAATGATGTATTGGAACCATTTGGATTAAGTGAGTTCACTTCAGATATACGATAGGGATAACCATCATTATTTCTCCTGTTTTTGGTATTTTTATTTTTCTTGAAAAGTGGAGATTTCTTTACACACACAAAAAATTGTGCTTATCGATCAATCTCATCTGTATTAATTTCTTCCCTAATAATGTTTTATATAATTTTGTTTATTTTACCTTCTGTTTGGCTGTGCTGGGTCTTTGTTGCTCTTTGGGCTTTTCTCTAGTTGCAGAGAGTGGGGGCTACTCTCTAGTTGTGGTGTGGGGCCCTCTCGTTGTGGTGGCTTCTCCCGTTGTGAAGCACGGGCTCCAGGGTGCACGGGCTTCCGTAGTTGCGTCACACAGGCTCCTTTGCTGTGGCTCCCGGGCTCTAGAGCACAGGCTCAATAGTTATGGCACACAGACTTAGTTGCTCTGCTGCACCTTCCCAGACCAGGGATCAAACCTGTGTCTCCTGCATTGGCAGGCGGATTCTTTACCACTGAGCCACCAGGGAAGCTTCACGTCCCCTAATAATTTAAAGAATGACCCAAAAGGTAGGCTTAGGACTTATATTTTACAAGGTGTTTGTTTTAACTAGTAGTTACCTGTGAAGAGGGGGTTGGAGGCAAGATAGAGATAGGGTACAAACTAGCTTACTGAGTTGGCCAAAAAGTTCGTTAAGGCTTTTCCATAACAGCTTACAGGAAAATTTGAACAAACGTTTTGGCCAACTCAATACATAAATAAGCTACAAGGACATATTATATAGCACAGGGAATATAACCAATATTTTATAGCTACTATAAATGGAATATAACCTTTAAAAATTGTCCTTAGTATATTGTACACCTGTGACATAAAATATTGAACATCAACTATATTTCAATTTAAAAAATCCAAAAAACCTCATGACATTTCTGCATAAAATATTTGCATTCAAAATTATTCATGTGTACATATTATAGTGAAAGTGAAAGTTGCTCGTCATGTCTGACTCTTTGCTACCCCATGGACTATACAGTCCATGGAATTCTCCAGACCAGAATACTGGAGTGGATAGCCATTCCTTTCTCTAGGGGATCTTCCCAACCCAGGGATCAAGCCCAGGTCTCCTGCATTGCTGGCGGATTCTTTACCAGCTGAGCCACCAGGGAAGCCCATACATATTATATACAGATATAAAATTTAATTTGTTTTGCTTTTTAAAAAATTAAAGGGATATGTTTCGTTAGTTAGTTGACTGGTTAGACATCAGAGATAGCTTTTAGTTTTTGAGACAATTGACTGAGTTATTCTAGATATTTAAACTTATATTAATTACGAAACCTCAAGTCAAACTATAAAGCACAAAACACAATACTTCAACCTTTAAATGTCTTCAAAACATGTTTCGTTTAAAGGGCCTTTAAGAAATGATCTATTGTCATCATTTCTTCCATTTTCATTTAAATTTTGCTTTGTTTCTATCAAATTCAAACAAAGGTCAGCATAATACTTCTATTAGGTAAAGCTCCCTTGGATACAGGGATGATGAAAAGATGAAAGGGAATTTGCTGATATCAAAAATTGAGATAACCAAGGGTTTACCTGAATTCCAGTCAATTTAGACATGCACGGATCAAAGATGTCCCTAGGGCTCCACTCTCTTCATCTTTCAGTTTTATTTATCCCTCCTTGGCTATGAAGCCAGATATCCACTCCCCGAATGACAGCGAGATGGCCTCTGGAAGGCCTGATATCACATAATCCTGTTTCAATTCAGTTCAGTTCAGTCGCTCAGTCGTGTCCGACTCTTTGCGACCCCATGAATCGCAGCACGCCAGGCCTCCCTGTCCATCACCAACTCCCGGAGTTCACTCAGACTCACGTCCATCGAGTCGGTCATGCCATCCAGCCATCTCATCCTCTGTCGTCCCCTTCTCCTCCTGCCCCCAATCCCTCCCAGCATCAGAGTCTTTTCCAATGAGTCAACTCTTCGCATGAGGTGGCCAAAGTACTGGAGTTTCAGCTTTAGCATCATTCCTTCCAAAGAACAGCCAGGACTGATCTCCTTTAGGATGGACTGGTTGGATCTCCTTGCAGTCCAAGGGACTCTCAAGAGTCTTCTCCAATACCACAGTTCAAAGGCATCAATTCTAGTTTAACAACCTGGAAAAGGAAGCCATCATTAGTTCCCCTCCAACCCGCTGCAAAAGCTTAGAAGGACTGATTGTTCTCCTGCTTGGCTGAGCTGCATGCCCAACTATGTACCACTCTAGAAGGCAGAAGAGTGGAGAAGGGTTCTGATTGGCCAGATATAGGTCATAGAGCCACACCTAGAGAGGGCAGGTAGGCCCAAACTGATTGTATCAGATGGATTCCTCACAAGAAAGGAGTTCTGTACAAGAAGAGAGCCAGAAGAGGCCTGAGACAGACCACAAGAGACATTCAGTTCCACACTTCACCTCTGGGCCATGGGAGTAGAGGGAAATTAATTTTTTATGTTTTTATTTATATGTCAGATTTTCATCTAAGACCATGTACTATTTTAATAAACAGGGGAAAAGCAATGAATATAGTTTATATTTCTAAAAGTCCTATCAGTTCAGTTCAGTCGCTCAGTCATGTCCGACTCTTTGTGATCCCATGAACTGCAGCACGCCACGCCTCCCTGTCCATTACCAACTCCTGGAGTCCACCCAAACCCATGTCCATTGAGGCAGTGATGCCATCCAACCATCTCATCCTCTGTTGTCCCCTTCTCCTCCTGCCCTCAATCTTTCCCAGCATCAGGGTCTTTTCAAATGAGTCAGCTCTTTGCATCAGGTGGCCAAAGTATTGGGAGTTTCAGCTTCAGCATCAGTCCTTCCAATGAACATTCAGGACTGATCTCCTTCAGAATGGACTGGTTGGATATCCTTGCAGTCCAAGGGACTCCCAAGAGTCTTCTCCAACGCCACAGTTCAAAAGCATCAATTCGGTGCTCAGCTTTTTTTCACAGTCCAACTCTCACATCCATCCATGACCACTGGAAAAACCATAGCCTTGACTAGCCGGACCTTTGTTGGCAAAGTAATGTCTCCGCTTTTCAATATGCTGTCTCGGTTGGTCATAACTTTCCTTCCAAGGAGTAAACATCTTTCATTTTATGGCTGCAATCACCATCTGCAGTGATTTTGGAGCCCAGAAAAATAAAGTCTGACACTGTTTCCCCATCTATTTGCCATGAAGTGATATATGGAAAGATGGATTGTTAAGTGAAAAAAGATAAATTGTTGGACAGTATCTATAGTATGATCCCATTTATCGTAAAACACCTCTAAAGTACATAAGAAATGATTGTAGTATTTACCCTAGAGGGTCCTCAGGAACAGGTTATGGCAGTCTTTTTCTTTTTATTTTAGGACATTTATACTGTTGCATTTTTTCATCATGCACATGTATGTCTTTTATAATAAATTACAAACTGTGGATAACAAATACTTTGTGTTCACAGGTGCGTGTGTGGGTGCATGCTCAGTGGCTTCAGTCCTGTCCCACTCTTTGAGACCCTATGGACTGTAACAATAAATATAAGATGGTGTATTGGTTATCTATTGCTCTGTAACAAACTGTCCCACAAACTTAGTGGCTAAAAACAAAATATATTTACTATGTCACAGTTTCTGTGAGTTAGGAGTTCAGGCATGACTTTACTGGGTCCTCTGCTTCACAGACTTACACAAGCCACATTCAGAGGGTCAGCTTACAGCTGCCATTTCAGCTGAACACTCAACTCAGAAGGATCTGCTTGCAAGTTCGCTTTCACGGTGGTTGTCAGGGTCAATTCCTCATGAGTTTTTGCACTGAGGCCACCCTCAGTTCCTTGCCATGTAATTCTCTCTGGAGAATATCCCACAACATCAGAGTGAGGAAGTGAAGGGGAAGAGATAGTACCAGCCAAAGAGAATATTAGCAAAACAAAAGCCATGGACCTGCTACCTCATTACTTTGCTCTATTCTATTTGCTTGTTAGGAGCAAGGCACTAGGTCCATCCCACACTGGAGGGGAGAAGATTATACAAGGGAACGAATACCAGAGGTAGGGAGTATTGGAGCCAGGTCAGATGCTTCCTATGACCATTGGAATAGCCTGAACAGCTTCATGGGGGAGGAACTGGAAAAGGCACAATTTAAAAGAGTGAGAAATTCAGCAGAATGAGAGAAAAGTGGAGGGAAATACGATAAGGAAGCACAGAAATAAAGAAGATATACGGGAGAAAAGTGGGTAAGTGTTTTCAGGGAAGGGACTAGACCACAGCCCATATTGTTGAAAAAAGTGAACTTTTCTTGGGAGTAATGAGGCTGGAAGAGTAAGTTAGGAACTAAATGTCAAACTAAGGAATTTTAAGGTTTTTCTCTGGAGTGACTAACCAGGCTATTCATCAGTATCCTCACCAAAAACTTATCTTCTGGTTATGTCATGTTATTAATGATTTAACTGATAGCTCGGGGGGGGGAGGGGGTCATGACTTTAAGGAAAAGTATCACATCACATAATTCACAAAGTAGATAATGTGCTTATAAAAGTAGAAAGTTGGCTACGAATTTATTCTAATCTCATCATATTGCTTTGATTTTATATTGTAGTAAATGTCAGCAGTTGCATAAGGACCCTGAAGGTTTTGGAAATACTTCTACAGGGAATGATGCTGATTACAATGCTTTCAATTAAATATTTAATATACATTTGTATTCAGTAGCAGTGTTGAGAGTGGAACAAGCAACAATTTTGAAGCCAGGAAGAGAATTTTAATACCGTTTGAATCTACTTTTTGAATGTTTCAAAGAAAAGGATGTAATAAAAAAATATGCTGAATAGGTCAAGTAAGTGCAAGGACACTGAAAGGGTCATTAAATATGGCACCATGGAAATGGCTGATAGCTTCAACAAAATTAGTTTTAGCAAAGTGGTAGGAATAGAAGCTTCAGCAAGCATTGGAGAATTAACGGGGTTCGCATTCTGGCAATATGAAAGAAAAGTTACTATTCAAAGCACTGCAAAACAAACAAAAAAAAAAACACTCCTACTTTAAAAATAATAAGCTTCAACAAAATTAGTTTTAGCAAAGTGGTAGGAATAGAAGCTTCAGCAAGCATTGGAGAATTAACGGGGTTCGCATTCTGGCAATATGAAAGAAAAGTTACTATTCAAAGCACTGCAAAACAAACAAAAAAAAAAACACTCCTACTTTAAAAATAATTCCTAAAATACTAAATAAAATATTTTTTTAAATCTCCATATATATATATATAACTGAGCAGGCAAGAAAGTAAGAGAATTCCTCAGAGGCTAAAATAAATCAAAAGCATAAAACCAGAGGGTGAATGAACACTGAATCCAGCCCCCTTCCTAAGAGCATCTCATCACCCCCAATAACCTAGAACTGTAGTTTCATCAACCATGCTATAAAACAGAAAGCCAAGTTTGGTTCCCTTGCAAGTTGGAAATTTGGTTTTAAAAGCTTGCATAAAGCCAGTGCTGTCAAAGGGCTATACTCTCTGTGAAAAGTTTGCTTCATAAAGGGAGAGGGATATAGCTCTTGAGTGGAGTAAGGTAAAATTTCCCCCAAATAATTCATAAGCAGCAAATTGGCCCTCACAAAGATTTAGTAACCAAACTCATGCTACTGCTTGATCAGAAAACTTCAGGCCAAAAATTCAGTTCAGAGTGGTTCCAAGTTTTGGAGTGTCCCTGACATAGTAAGCAGAAAGAAAAAGTGTTTCTAAGAGAAATACCCTTAATGTAGGCCTCAAATATTGCTCACAATACAGTTTCAACAAACAGAAGAGCACAATAAAAATTACAGAATATATGAGAAAACAAGACATCATCTGAGAAAATCAGAAGAAAAACCTACAGCGAAATCAGACCCACAAAGATGTGTGGTATTGCAATGATCATAAAAACAAAAACAAATATATTGGTAGATTAAAAAAAAAAAAGACTTAGACACATGGGTAAGGAACAAGACTATGAAAATGACCTTGCTATGAAAAAGTGCCAAACCGAACTTCTAGAAATAAAAAATCGGTGACATTCTAAAAGAAGGGAAATTAGTTAGAAATGTGGAGAGAATAAAAATAATGAGCTAAATGTCCAGCTTAAGAAATTAGAAAAAGAACAACAGACTAATCAAGAGGAAAATATCAGGAAGAAAATAATTAGAGAAATAATGAAATTGAAAACAGGATCAATAAAGCCAAGGTTGATTGAAAATCGATAAACCTGAGGGAAACTGATTTCATTTAAGATAGAAAAAGAGGCACAAAGCAATACTGCCTTTTATGCACAACATTGGAAGTCACACCACAGCATTAATTCTGCCAAATTTTATTCATTAGAAGCAAGTCACTACAGCAACCCATATTCCCCTTTTGTGAGAAGAGGTTTAAACATGCAGACATGTTTTAAAACCATTACTTCCTATATTACAGTTTCTACCCAGAACAGTAGGACCAAAAAGAAAAAAGTGAATAAAATGTATACAGACTAGAAGAGAAGAGTCAAATCTGGTATTCAGAGGACATATTATCTACATGAAAAATACATAGAATAAACAAATCAGAATGTTTAAAGCTGAACATAAAATATGCAAAAGTTAGTTGCATAGTTATACACCATTAATAACTGATTAGAAAATGGACTTTAGGAAGAGAGCATTAAAAACTGCAGCAATTGAAAAAAAAAAAAAAGATACAGTGAAACTTGCTCACCAAGTATCTCCTGATAATGCCTGATAATATCAGTAATCCAATCCTGAAAACCAGGTATTCTGCACAAAAAATCTAATCAGGGCCCATTCCCCATTATTTTAAAAGGAAAAAATTATAATGTATTAAATTTCAAACCAAACTCTCTAATCAAGTTCCTAAAACTAAACATAATAGAATACCTGTAAAAAGTTGGCTTAAAGCTCAACATTCAAAAAACTAAGATCATGGCATCTGGTCCCATCACTTCATGGGAAATAGATGGGGAAACAGTGGAAACAGTGGCTGATTTTATTTTTCTGGGCTCCAAAATCACTGCAGATGGTGATTGCAGCCATGAAATTAAAAGATGCTAACTCCTTGGAAGGAAAGTTATGATCAACCTAGATAGCATATTCAAAAGCAGAGACATTACTTTGCCAACAAAGGTCCGCATAGTCAAGGCTATAGTTTTTCCAGTAGTCATGTATGGATGTGAGAGCTGGACTGTGAAGAAAGCTGAACACCAAAGAATTGATACTTTTTTTTTTTTTTTTTGAATTGATGTTTTTGAACTGTGGTGTTGAAGACTCTTGAGAGTCCCATGGACTGCAAGGAGATCCAACTAGTCCATTCTAAAGGAGATCTGTCCTGGGTGTTCATTGGAAGGAATGATGCTAAAGCTGAAACTCCAATACTTTGGCTACCTTTGGTTACCTGCAAAGAGTTGACTCATTGGAAAAGACTCTGATGCTGGGAGAGATTGGGGGCAGGAGGAGAAGGGGATGACAGAGGATGAGATGGCTGGATGGCATCACTGACTCGATGGACTCGAGTCTGAGTGAACTCTGGGAGTTGGTGATGGACAGGGAGGCCTGGTGTGCTGCAATTCATGGGGTCGAAAAGAGTTGGACATGACTGAGCGACTGAACTGAACTGAAGTAACAGATGATAATAATAGGATAGAAAATGCTAAAACTCTCAATAATTAATATAATTGTTAACAAACAGCTGTTCTGCATGCAGTAGAATGGCTTTTTTAAAAACCAATATCCCTATATGCACCTCCTTTGTTGACACTGGGTTTATGTCTCAAAACATCTGATTCTGATATTCTACCAACAATTGTGATATTCTACCAACAATCCTGTATTTGCAATGTAACTTGAGAATTCCCCTGCATGTTGTTTTGTAAAAACAATTGATGTGAGTTGGGAGGACAAGAAATACATTTTTACTGTATAACCACAGGCCAAAAATACTGTATTTGTAATTTAATTTCTGAAACACATTCATTATAGCTATCTTAAACTCTGTGTATGATAACTCTAATATGTGGATTTCCTGTTGACCTCTTTTTATTATTTATCTTGTGTCTGAATTTTGGGTAAGTCTTTTTTTCCACCCTGCTGCTGCTGCTGCTGCTAAGTCGCTTCAGTCGTGTCCAACTCTGTGCGACCCCATAGACGGCAGCCCACCAGGCTCCCCCATCCCTGGGATTCTCCAGGCAAGAACACTGGAGTGGGTTGCCATTTCCTTCTCCAATGCATGAAAGTGAAAAGTGAAGTGAAGTCACCCAGTCATGTCCAACCCTCAGCAACCCCGTGGACTGCAGCCTTCCAGGCTCCTCTGCCCATGGGATTTTCCAGGCAAGAGTACAGGAGTGGAGTGCCATTGCCTTCTCCACTTCAGTCGTGTCCAACTCTGTGCGACCCCATAGACGGCAGCCCACCAGGCTCCCCCATCCCTGGGATTCTCCAGGCAAGAACACTGGAGTGGGTTGCCATTTCCTTCTCCAATGCATGAAAGTGAAAAGTGAAGTGAAGTCACCCAGTCATGTCCAACCCTCAGCAACCCCGTGGACTGCAGCCTTCCAGGCTCCTCTGCCCATGGGATTTTCCAGGCAAGAGTACAGGAGTGGAGTGCCATTGCCTTCTCCATTTTTCCACTGTATTTTTCATTAAATGCTAGACGTACTGTATGAAAATGTTTGAAGTACTGGACAATATCATCTTCTCCCAGGGAAGATGATGCATAGGAGAGATTAAGATAGGGGCAAACCACTTAATACATCTAAGATTAAATTGTTTCAAGCTGGATTTCAATTTCCTTGAGTTAGGGATCCCAATCTAAACCTGGTATGTTTACCAGGACCCTTCTCATCAGTGAGTTCTGAACTTCAGTTACTGTCCCCCTTCCAAAAGCTCTATCCAGCTTCTTAGCCTCACAGCTTTGACTTCAGAATTCAAAAATACAGTTGTTGTTGCTGTTTAGTCCCTAAGTCATGTCTAACTCTTTGTGACCCCCATGGACTATAGCCCACCAGGCTCCTCTGTCCATGGCATTTCCCAAGCAAGAATACTGGAGTGGATTGCCATTTCCTTCTCCAGGCAATCTTGGTGACCCAGGGATTGAACCCACATCTCCTGCATTGGCAGGCAGCCAGAAAGCATTGCCAGGTGGACTCTTTGCCACTGAGCCACCAGGAAAGCTAACAGTAAATACCATATGTGGGGTCAAATGCTGGTCTCACTTCTGTGGGATTCCCTCTTCTCCAGTCTCTTCACTCTTAAATCCTTTGCTATCTCAATGGATGTGCTTTCAAACAGATATTTTTAAAAATGTTTTATCCAGCTCTTCTAACTATTCTTCACGGGAGTTTTGGTCTGATACAATCTGTTTTGAAATGTCCTTGGATGATTTTAATTTATTCTACCTAGCTCAGAGATTTTAAAAAGGGAAGTCCTTAATAACACACAGAGAATTCCTCAAATGTAAACTTCTGCCAATAAAAATTTTGAGAACCCACCAGAACATTAACAGAACACACTGATCTGGCTCTTGAGAAGTCCTGACATATTCAGTACCATTCCTGGCAGGGATACTGAGATGGACCATTCCAAAGACTTTTCTTTGCCTTAGCTTTTTATCTCTGCCAAACTATCACTGCAAAAACATATGCCCACAAACATCATTTTCTTCTTCCCAGTAACCTGTACCCTCTATCTGTAATTACTCCCAATGTTAGAAATTAATTCATGTATATACAACCTGAACTTTGAGCTTACAGAAAAGGCTCAGAGAAGTAAAAATACATCTTTAAGAGGTCACAGAAAGGAAATTCTTCAGTTTGAAAGAAACTGTTTTGCAGCTATATTTGTCCCCTGTCCACGGATTGAACCTGGGCCCCTGGCAGTGGCAGCTCGGAGTCCTAACCAGTGGACTGCCAGGGAATTCTCAGAAATTGCTATTCTTGCATTTCCCTGAAGGAAGAGAGCTTTATTCCATCCCTGTGCCTCTAAAATGCTATTCCTTCTTTTGAGAACCTTCTCCCCCTTTATTTTTCATTATATGCTCCACTTGAGATTTCCTTGGCCTCACTTTTAATCTGGGCCAGCTCTGCATAGACTCCACCCACTTTCATGCAAGTACACACTCTATGCTAACACCACACACCTCTTCCCTTCTGGCTACCCAAGGATGCAGAGACATCCAAAACTGTGGGGCACACTGCACAGCACAAGGGGCAGGGGAGTTAACTCTCCTAACAGAAGGAAAGCAGGAGTCAGTGGGACAATTCTGGTCTTCTTTCCCCAAGACAGTTTATTAAGCAATTGAAGACATCTTTAAAATGTTTTTCCAGGCAGACTTTCCTGAAACACATTTTATGTGACTTTTTGGAGAACAGTCCCATAACATCAAACTATCCTATTTGCACGTAGTGGCAGTTAGTCTATAAACACATCCTCATATTAACTCACCTTCTTTCTCTGTATGTAAACTCAAACAAATATTGTCTGGGTAGAATAAAATGACAATGACCAGTTTACAGAGTTAAAAAAAGAGAAAAAACAGAACGAAAAATTAGACAATAGTGCTGTATTATTCAGAAGGGGTAAGAAAAGTGCTAAACTATTCAAAAGCTCTTGTGCTGTGTAGAAGAGAATGTCAACATTATGTTTAAACTTTAGAATGCATGATAAATTTTAAGGGTAACCACTAAAAAGAGAAAGCATAATTCCAAATATTTAGAAAGAAAAATATGGAATAGGAAAAAAGTTCAAAAATAACTCAGTTAATCCAAACAGAAAAGGGGTGGGGGAAGTAAGCAAGAAAAAAAGCAGAAACATAGAAAACATGGATCAAGTAGAAATCAGAATCAGTTTCAAATATATCAAGAATTACAATAAATATATGTGGACAAAAATTGACAGTTACAAGACAGAGATTATCAAAATTTTTTAAAAGTCCATCTGGATTTCTGAGTACTTCTAAAGCAAAAGAACTTAGAATGATTAAAAGTAAAAGGAATGAAAATGATATTCTAAGCAAATACTAAAAGAAATCTAGTTTGGCCATGTTAATATCAGATAAAATATATTGAAGATAATGAGCAATATAGGGATAGAAAGAGATAACTCTATAATGATTTAAGATTTAATTACCATAACACTTCCCTGTGGCTCAGCTGGTAAAGAACCTGTCTGACAATGCAGAAGACACAAGAGATGCAGCGTTTGATCCCTGGGAAAGGAGATCCCCTGGAGAAGGAAATGGCAATCCACTCCAGTATTCTTGCCTGAAAAATTCTATGGAGAGAGTGGCCTGGAGGGCTACAGTCCACGGGGTTGCAAAGAGTCAGACACGGCTGAGCATACACCATAACACAGTTCTAAAAATATAAGCATCTAATAAAATATGCTCAAGATAATATAGAGTATACCGTGATGACCTAGAGGGGTGGGATGGGGGTTGGGTGGGAGGAAAGCTGAAGAAGAAGGGAATATACGTATACATATAGCTGATTTACTTTTTCATACTGCAGAAATTTTCACAACATTGTAAAGCAATTCTACTCCAGTAAAAAAAGACATATAGATTATAACTTCATAAAAACTACAGGGATAAATGAACAAATATATCATTACTGCAGGAGATTTTTTAAAACATGTCTTTGTGTCTGATGATTCAAGCAGACCCCCCCCCACCAAAAAGTATCAGCAAAGATGTATATCTGAACAACAAAATTAACAAGCTTATAGTAATGGACATACATCAATTTTGCACCCAACAGTGAGAGAGTATAAATTCTTCTCAAGCACATATGGAACATTTACAAAATTAGGCCATGAGTTAAGCTATAAAGCAAATAACAAATTTCAAAGAAAAGTATTACAAAACTATGTTCTAATCACAATGCAGATATTTTAGAATTTAAAATCTCCATAGATTTTGAAATTGGAAAATATGCTTTTTAAATAACTAGTGATGCCAGTTTCTTTCTTTACTAAAGAAAGCCTGTTCCCATCGTGTCGGAGATCCTGAAATATCTTCTCCATTATTTCATTATTTCACGGTTGGGTGTGCTTGCTGTATGAGAGTCAGGGAATAGAGTGGAAAGGGGGCATGAACTTTGGGAGTCAGGTCTGCTTTGCCAGCTGTATGAAAGTGACTGAATTATTTAACCTTTCTACCTGTCTCTTATACACATCTAACTTAAGTAGAAAACAAACAACAGAATAGACTCAAAGAAAGTGAATGGAATATGATAATTATAAAAGCAAAAGTAGGAACTAAAAAATAAAATAGGAAACTAAGTTACAGTAGAGAGAAGCAACAAGGCCAAAAGTTGGTTCTTTGAAAAGACCAACAAAATAAACTTCTGCAATGATTTATCTGTGAAAAACAGGTAAGAAGACAGAGATAAATAATTTATCAGTCAGTTTTCACTATAATATGCTGTGGTAACTAACAAAACCTGAAATCTCAGTGTTTATTTTTTGCTTGCTCTGTATAGCACATGTCTTCTGTATTCTCAGATCCCCAGTGGAGGACATGCCATTCTCACTGAAGAGGGAAATAAGCCAGAGAGCTAGTGGAAACACAGAGAGAATGTTTTTTAAAGATTCTGGTCAGATATGAAGTCATTGTGACCAAAGTCATTGTCAGGTGGGTGGATATGCATACTCCTCCCAAAATGGGCACTTCAAATCACATGGCACTAGGTAGAAATGTGTAGTCCTCCTACAAAAAGGGGAACAAATGTTTGAGGAACCATTTGTCCATCAGCATATGAATGGATAAAAGAGCCACAGAAAAAGAATGAAATAATTGCAGCAATACGGATGGACCTAGAGATCACCATACTAAGTGAAGTAAATCAGACAGAGAATCTTATATGTGAAATCCAAAAAAATGGTACAAATGAACTTACTTACAAAACAGACATAGAAATAGACCCACAGACATAGAAAACAAACTTTCGCCAAAGGGAATAGGTAGGGGGAATAAATTAGGAGTTTAAGATTAACATATACACATATATAAAATAGATAAAACAACAGGGACTTACTGTATAGCACAGGGAACTATAGTCAAAATCTTGTAATAACCTATAGTGGAAAAGAATCTGAATACATACACACATATATGTCTATACATACACATATTTTGTATATGAATATGTATTTGTGTGTGTGTGTGTGTGTGTATATATATATATATATAGTTTGTTTTTATACAAAAATAAAAACCCAACAACTGGAAATTGCATAAATATTAGGCTGCCAGAGAATGAATAACCGGTACACCCACAAAATTGAATGACTTGTTATACAGCCGTGAGAATGAATGAAATGCAACTTCACTCAACAACAAGAACGAATGCTAGTGATATGGTCAACATTTGTGTTCTCCCCCAAATTCATAAGTTGAAATCCTTATGCCCAACAGATGGTATTAGGAGGTGGGGCCATTGGCTTAACTCATGAGAGTAGAGCCCTCATGAATGGAATTTAAAGTCTTATAAAGGAGACCCCACAGAGATCCCTGACTCCTTCTGCTATACAAAGACTCTGCCAATAGAAAAAGGGCTTTCCCTGGAACATGATGACACCCTGACTTTCAGCCTCTAGAGCTGTGAGAAATAAATTTGTTTACAAATCTTTGGTATTTGTTATAGCAGTCTGAATGGACTAAATAACTTAGGAATATGTTTGTTAAAATAAATGTCCAGAACAGCAGATGAAAGTTCAAAAACATCACACAAACACAAAAAACTAATTTTAAAATATACTGTTTAATAATGCACATAAATGTGAAAATGAATGAAAGCACTATAAAAGTTGTGTAAACACAAGTCAGGATGGAGGTTACTTCTTAGGGGAAAGCAGTGGTATAGTATGGGGCCCATTTAGAAGATTTAAATTATTGTAATATTTCTAGTCTCAGTTGGGGTGGCAAAATGGCCGAATTAAAGGTGATGTTCATTGTAACATATTAAAAATACTTAATCTGAACTTTCTATCCAAGGACTACTGAGTTGGGGGCATTAGTAACTTATCCAGTATAGCTGAGATCCCTTTTTTTTTTTTTTAAGATGGTACCCACCTACCATCCAGGCCTTCCGGCCTAACTACGTTATGAATGACTGAGGAGTTGAATCAAGGCCATGAGCAAAAATGCAGCATCCCAAACCCAAGTACCTATTCCGCACCATGCCTACAGCAACACCATTAACAGAACAGTAAAAACCCAAGGAAAGCAGCAACAAATTCCTAGCTTAACCAGGACGCAAACAAAAGAGAGAGAAATCACGTGGTGCTCCCTCCCACGCCCGGCGCGCCGGTGATGTCACCAATCCGCGACAGGGCCATTGATTTCAGACTGAAGGTAGAGAGGCTACGTGGTGGGGGAGGGCGGGGGGAGGGTCCGGGCGGCAGTGACTGTCTCTGGTGTCGAGTTGTGTCCCGGAGAATTACAGGACCCGGTAAGAGGTTTTTCCCTTCCCCGCCATCACCTTCCGTGGCCTGAATGCCCGGCTCCCGCCGCCGCGCCAGTGTCGGGCGCTACTGAAGGGGAGCGCAGGGGCGCCCGGGTGGGCTGAGGGTGGCCGCAGGGCCAGGTGGGGAGGCGGGGGTCGCGGGCAGCGGCGGGGCTCGGCAGCCTCGCGGGGAGGTGAGCGCCGGGGGCCAAGTGCTTGTGTGCGTGCTCCCGGGTGTGGGCGGCAGAGACTGCGCACGGATGCTCTGGCGCTCGTGCCAGCCGGAGCCGAACAGCTGGGTACCAAAGGCCCTTGTTTCCCTCTCGCCAACTCCCTCGCCGTAGGGAGAGTGACAGCAGAGCGGGGCGCCTGGGACTCGTTCCGGGCCGCTCCTTTCTGCGTCTTCAGCTCTGACTGCATAGGCCCGCGCCTCATCCCGGGGATAACATCCGCCGCCCTTGGCGTGCCTTCCACAGGGAAGGCGTAGGCGTCCGCCGTGTAGAGCCCACTGCGGGGTCACGGACACTGCGCTCCGCCTCGCTCTGGCCTTGGTGCAGGAAGCTTAGTTGCGTCACCTCCCCTTCCTTCATCTGGCTTGATTCTTGGGCCCCGCTAGAGGGTAAGCCTGCCTCAGGTGTGACGTGTTGATGTCAGAGTTTGGGAAACTTGTCTTTCAAAAAGGCCTTAGTACCTGTCACTGGATACTCAACGCAGTGTCGGGGTGTCCCAGCCTGGGGTAAGGGAGGGAGCAGAGCCTAAGCTGCTAAGGGAGGAGGATGTGCAGACAGAGGCCTGCACAGTGGCTGATGTTGAGAGGGAGGCCGGATCTCTAGAACAGGCCCCTGGGAGCGAGAACGCAGGAGCAACAAATTGTCCAGCACATGTGAGTGATGCCAGTTTCTTTCTTTACTAAAGAAAGCCTGTTCCCATCGTGTCGGAGATCCTGAAATATCTTCTCCATTATTTCATTATTTCACGGTTGGGTGTGCTTGCTGTATGAGAGTCAGGGAATAGAGTGGAAAGGGGGCATGAACTTTGGGAGTCAGGTCTGCTTTGCCAGCTGTATGAAAGTGACTGAATTATTTAACCTTTCTACTCCTACTTGATCTTATCTACAAAATGAGGATAATTATATCTACCTTGCAGGGTTGTTGTCAGAATTTGAAGTGTCTAGCTATTATTAGTAAGATCCCAGCACCCATGACTTGAACTTGCTCCCTTGCTGAAGGTTTCCCGTTGGTACAGCTGCTTGAAAAGCAGGGGAACTTTCTGCTATTCTGGATATTTGCTATTCTGCCAGATAGGATAAAGCAGAGTTGGGATGGGGTTGGGGAGACTAGAAACCCACCATCTCTCTACAGTAGACCATCAAATTTTAGAACTGGAAAAAGATTAAGCCTCACTTTATTCTCTTAATTATGCTTAGTTGCTTCATTCGTGTCCGACTCTTTACAGTCCCATAGACTGCAACCCAACAGGCTCCTCTGTCCATGGGATTTCCCAGGCAAGACTACCAGAGGGGATTGCCATTTCCTTCTCCACCTCTTAATTGTAACTTCTCTTTATTGAGCATGTGCTAGGTATGTGACCCTGTAACCAGGCTCTTTACAGACACTAATTGATTTAATCCCTCCAGCAACCTAGTGTTACAATAAGTATTATTCCCATTTTACAGATGCAGAAGATGAGCTTAGCCAAGTTTCTGACACTAGTTAATGGCAGAGCTAGAACTTGAACCCAGGCCCTCAGGCTATGTGCCATTTGGGTCTTGTTATTTCTCAGCATCACCAACTCAGTGGACATGAATTTGAGCAAACTCCCAGAGATAGTGAAAAACTGACGTGCTGCAGCCCATGGGGTCGCAAAGAGTTGGACATGACTTAGCAACTGAACAGCATTTCTCAATGACTTGAGCCCAGGCAGTGTGAGCCTAGTGTAGTGGGGGAAGGGAGGCATAAGCAGAGTTTAGAGGGCCAGTGTTTGCTCTAAGAATAACATCTCATTGTCCAGTGATAAATCATCTTGTTTTTACATCTTGCCTAGCATTGTCCAGATGTGAACCAAGATTTGGCCTTTTCACACAGAGAAAAAGGAAGGGCTCATGGGCACATGGTGCTGGGATCATAGACACACAATAGATACTTGGAAAGAAGAAAACATCTTGAGATATTGTTACTTCAGCCAGGAGTAACATTGCTTAAGACAGTTTCCTTTAAGCTAGTTATTTTTATACTGTAACAGGGTGTAATGTAACCTTCCTTCTGATTTTGGATTTAAAGATTTGAAGCTGTGATTCAGACCATGACTGGTATTATCTGTGACCAACTGATTTGAGTTTTCAAATATGTGAACCACAGGATCTGAGCTTTTGGGCTTTTGTAGTGATCTCTTGAGATACGGCAGTTTATTTTGCCCTAACATCTGTTAGACTTGGACCATAGTGAGTACAGCTGCTTGAGTTAAGTTTCCTGGAGAACACTGGATGATCATTTGGTATCAGGGTTAAAGAGTTCACAATATTAAGTTTGTCACAAAATTAAGTATTTGAGAAAGATCTGTGATGGATGTGCATTAATGTGGGAATAGTAAATGGGTTTTAAACAGATGATATTCTTGGTGTTTTTGATCAGCTGTTCTGTGTTTTTTCTCAGTTTGAAGATGACTTTCAGCTGTATGGTGAGTTATTAGGAACTTGGAAGATTTGCATAACCCACCCATGTAGATTGTGACAAGTAAATTCTCAGTTCCTCCACCCAAGGAGCTCTCATTGCTGCTTCTGTACCCTCCCAGATGTCCTGA
The DNA here is from genome assembly GCA_006410635.1 of Cephalophus harveyi. Classification (NCBI taxonomy): domain Eukaryota; kingdom Metazoa; phylum Chordata; class Mammalia; order Artiodactyla; family Bovidae; genus Cephalophus; species Cephalophus harveyi. Next base: position 262,114 of record SJYT01025829.1, read on the forward strand.
AGTCACCTATTTCATCACGTTTATCAGACTTAATGGGAGAGATGCTTTAACTTAATTTATCCTTCCTTTCCCTTTGGACCCCCCCACCACCACACACACAGTGAAGTTCTTTCCCCAGAAGGGTATATACTAATCTAATTGCAAATAGCAGAAACCTAATGTAAACTAACGTAAGCAAAAAAAGATTGATTATTTAACTAGGAGGTCCAAAGGTGAACTTCAGGCATGGCTGGATCATGAGACTGAAATGATGCCGTGAAGACTCTCTTCACCCTGCCTTTCTCTGCTTCTTTTTGTTGATTGCCCTCATTCTTTTCTGCTGTTTTCTCTGTTCATATTGAACACTTACTAGCTCACATATAGCTCACTTCTAGCATTGTAAACTAATCATGTAGACAAGGAGCTACGGATGCCATGATTAGGCAAGTCTGTGTCACAGGCCCACTTTTGAAGGGCAGGAGTAAAACTTCTTCCATAACGACGTGGGATGGAGAAGTGCAGAAGTGCTAGGCAGGTGAAAACACCAAAGGATTGCTTCAGGTGTGTGTGTGTGCATAGGCATTTGTGCTGACTTGTGAGCTCACACCCCCCTTCTCTGAGGCATTTCCAGAGTCTTTCAGCTAGAATGAAGCCACCTGGTTTTGTTTGTCCATCACACGTTGTTAGTTTGTTACGGCATCGATCATGTTCTTTTTGTCTTCTCCTTGCCTTTGCATCTGCTGTTTGGGTTGTGCATGTGTGCCTGCGCACACTCACACACACTGTTTTGGCTGATTGACTGTCTTGGGTTCGGGCCATGCTTCTCTTCCCAGACGCCTTCTTTGACCTCCATCAACTAGGAAGTCACATAAACCCCTGAGCACAACCCCATTGTGGATTTGATTTCTGTTTGATAACTGTCTAGTTTCGGGTCAGTTCTCTGCTAGACTGAGAGCCCCTTGAAGACAGAGGCTGTGTGCTCTGTATTTCTTACTTAGCTAAGAAATTACTGCATTATTTTTCTTCTTAACACTTAGAACTAATTGACATTGTATATTTGTTTGTTGCCTGTCTTCTCACTAAAACATCAGTTTCATGAAAGTTATGAGGAAAGAAATTTTTGTTTTGTTTACCACTGTATCTCTAGGGTCTAGGATGGTGCCTGGCACATAGTATGTGCTTAATAAGTGTTTATTAGATGAATAACTGAAAATCTACTCACAGGAAGAAAATGATGCCACTGTGTTGATTAGGATTAATCAACATTAATCTGCATGATAGATACAGTTGTCACTGTAAATGTCTGTAAGCACAAGTATGCAGGTGCCATCCCGGCAAGGCAGAACCTCTCTCCCCATGTGCATCTGAACCGGCAGAGGTGAAGGGTCAAGCCCCAAGGAACAGCCACCTGGAAATTCCACCCTGTGAGATATTTCACCCCCCCGCCCCGAAACCCTCCTGAACTATGATGTTGTTCAGTTGCTAAGACCCGTCCAACTCTTTGAGACCACATGAACTGCAGCATGCCAGGCTTCCCTGTCCTTCATTGTCTCCTGGAATTTGCTCAGACTCATCTCCATTGAGTCAGTGATGCCATCCAACCATCTCATCCTCTGTCGTCCCCTTCTCCTCCCGTTCTCAACCCTTCCCAGCATAAGGGTCTTTTCCAGTCAGTCGACTCTTCACGCCAGGTGGCCAAAGTATTAGAGCCTCAGCTTCAGCATCAGTCCTTCCAGTGAATATTCAGGGTTGATTTCCTTTAGGATTGACAGTTTGAGGTCCTTGCAGTCCAAGGGACTTTAAAGCGTCTTTTCATAGACTAAACTATGATAGGTAGAATATTAAGGCTTTTTTTCATAGTTTGAGTCTTTTTTCCCCCCCTTAGAGTATTTATCTTTAAAACATTTTCTTGAGCACTTATAATGAGCCAGGGAAGGTTTTAAGTCCCTTAACAATTCATTCTTTGACTGGAGTTTGGGGATCAAGGGTTGTGAACTTTAAACCTTTTTTTTTTAAGTACCCAGACATTCAAAAGAGGCTTAAAAAAAAAATCCAAACTAGAAAATTATAAAAGAAATGAGACCCCTTTCCATCCAGCTTATCTCACCCTCCAGAGGTGGAGCTACTACTAATAGTTTGATGTGTATCTCCTCCCTTCCTTTTCTTGGACTTTTAAATAAAATATACTCCATCTTCTTGTCATTGTTTGGCTTTTCACCCAGATGTTCTGCACGCTGATCTGCACCTTGCCTTCTCCATAGCCATCTTCAAGGCGCTTCTGCTGTGCCCAGCGCTGCTCCCCAGGGACAGCACCCTGCCTTGGGGTGAGTGGCAGAGCCAAATGGGGGGGACTTGCGGCACAGAGTGCAGGCAGCCCTTCGGCACAGCGGCTGCTCAGGTGTTGGTCTTTGGGCCTCTCCCAGGGAGGGCCCAAACCCACATCCATCTTCCTGGTGCCTCATCTTCAGGGACCCCTACTTCTGCTACATCTACCCGCCAACAGAAAAAGTGGAGCAGTGATACACTCCTGTTTCTTCTTTAACACACACAAAACAGTGGTTCTCTTACAATTAGAGGCTGGAGGTGAGGGCTGTTGTTTAACCCTACTCTCACCCCCAAATATCTGGGTCTCCCTTCTACCTAGCTGCAGTACCTTCTTGTCCTCGTTTGCTTCCTTAAAAGTGAGACCATGGCTGAATCATGTTGATGTATGGCAGAATGATACATACGCACTAATAAAACGGCTGCTGCTGCTGCTGCTAAATCACTTCAGCCGTGTCCGACTCTGTGCGACCTCATAGATGGCAGCCCACCAGGCTCCCCCGTCCCTGGGTTTCTCCAGGCAAGAACACTAAAGTGGGTTGCCATTTCCTTTTCCAAATAAAACAGTTATCCTCCAATTAAAAATAATTATTTTTTTAAAGTAAGTACAAGTTTACACTGCAGTGCCTGACCATTCCCTGTGCCTCTGTCTAGCCCTGCCCTCTCCAGGACTGGGTATTTTAACTGAAAGAGGAAAATCTTGGCTAACTTGAAAAACAGTGTCTCATTTTAATTTGCACTTTTGGTTATGATTTAGTTTGAACTGTTTTTGTTAACCATTTTTATTTCCATTTTAAAAATGCTGTTAATTTGTGATTTTGTCTATTTGCTTGTTGTCTCTAAATGATTTTGTTTATAAATCATACAAATTATCTAAAAAGTGAGTATGGGCTGATTATAAAAAACAAAAAACTCTTACGTGCTGTAAATACCCTTCCAGTTGGTTGGTTGCCATCTAATTTTGGCTTTATTATTAAATATACAAAACCTGTTTTTCATTTTTCTGTAGACAGATTTTGTCCTTTTTGATTTTTTCCTTTGCTTGTAAGCTTAAAAATATTTTTTCTTCATTCTGTGTCCTAAAGGTTTGCTTTTTGACATATGACTAAAAAGTTAATATTTGGTTTTATTTCAGATTTTCACAAGATAGTTCATGAAAATATTGTGCAGTGTTTTAAATAAAACCAGTTTTATTTAAATAAAGGTCTATGTTTTGTTTTAAAGATACATTAGTGTGTATGTATCATATATTTTTCCTTTTTTAAATTTAGTAGAATATCAAAGCTTACTCCACAAAACTGACTTCAAATATATGTATAATTATCATCATTTTAATGTTCTTAAGCATTTTATAAATTGCTTCATGAGATGTTTATCTGTTGCTATTGATCTGGTTTAAAGAAACACTCTTGTTCAGCTAACAGCTTCTCAGTGTAGTCAAAATGATAAATTTAGCCTCGTCCAATTCCCTCATCTCAAAACTTCCCTAAATCTCTCTTTGAGATATAATCATATACAATAAACATTTTATGAATATGATATGGTATTCACTGCATACCATTCAATAAATGTTGACAAATATAGATACCCATTTAATTACCTCCAAATCAAGAAGATAAAGGATTTCCATCACTGCAGACAGTTCCTTCATGCACCTTTCTAGTTACCAGTATCCCCAGAGGCTACCACTGTTCTGATGTCTATCACCATAGATGAGTTTTTGCCTCCTTAAAATGTCATGTAGATTGAACTATGCAGTATGTACTTTGTGTGTGGCTCCTTTTAGTGACGTTCAACCACGTTGCATGCGTTACTGTCTACTTTATGCTTGTGCATTAGTTGTTTAATTCATTCATCAGCTTGTGGACTCTGGGGTTGTTTCCAGTTTGTGGCTATCAAGAATAAAGTTCTATGAATTTTCTTTTTCTTCTTTTTTTATTGTGGTGAAAAAACACATAAAATTTACCAAATTAACCATTTTCAAGTGTACAGTTCAATGGTATATGTATATTCACATGGTGAAACTGATCTACAGAACTTTTTCATTTTCTTGTTTTTAATATATATTAATTATTATATTTTTTGGCCATGCGGCATGCAGGATCTTAGTTCCCTGCCCAGGCATTGATTCTAATAGGCTCCCTGTAGTGGAAGCGCAGTCTTAACCGCTTAACCACTGGAAGTCCCAGAACTTTTTCATTTTCAAATCTAAAACTCTGCACCCATTAAACAACTCTCCCTTTTCCCTTCTCCCTATCCCTGGTTCCATAAACATTCTTGTGTAAGTCTTTTTGTGACCATCTCTTTTCGTTTTCCTTGAGTAGGTACCCAGAAATATAGTGGCTGAGTCATAGGGTATTTGCATTATTTAGCCTTAGAAGAAACTGCTAAACAGTTTTGAAAGGGGTTGTACTGTTTCACATTGCTTCCCACCAACAGTGTATGAGAGTTCTAGTTTCTCCATATCCTCACCATTAGATATTATGAGGGATTTTTAAAAATTTTATTTAACAGAGAAGCCGGGTCTGCTGCAGTTCATGGGGTCCCAAAGAGTCAGACACAATTTATCGACTGAGCAAGAACAGACAAATAGCTATGATGTGGTATTTTGTGATTTTATCTCATCATTATCTTATTTTTTTGCATGGCTGTTTCCATTTAGACTGAGATTCTTCCAGGCAAGGTTCATACAGTAGGTAGTTATCTTTTTCTTATTAACTTTTTCCCTCTTAGTTTGGGTGTGATAGATGCTGTATTATAAAAAAACTTGAAAGTTGAAGAAGCTATTAAAATGAATAGAATCTCTGGTAATCCTACCTCTCAGATATCATCGTGAACATTCTGGTGTCTTTCCCGTGATGCTGTGTTAGTCAGCCCACAGATAGGGCAGTTCCAGGGAAGGTTGTTACAGCAACTCAGCGTTATCCCTGCTCTCTACTCTGCCATCCTCAGGGCATCATTTATTCACAGCAAGGAATTTTTGTCACAGAAAGCCCCTGACAGACTTCCTTTGTATTTTGCTGGCCAGAGTTGTATCACATGTATCACTGGCAAGAGGAGTGGAACTGCCAAAACCGGGTTAGATTAGGCTAATCACAGTCCTTCCTCTGACCCCGGGGAGGGAGCCTGGCCTTCTCAGAGGACTGTGGACAGAACCAGGGATCTGTCAGGAAGGAAGGCAGAGTTCCAGGGTAGGCACTCAGCACTGTCTGCCACTTAGTCATGTTGTTTTTCAAAAACCTAACTGTTCTCTATTTAAATTTTATGTCTTTCCCCTTATAATGAACTAAACATCTTCCATGTCATTAACTCTTCATAAATATGACTTTTATATATTGTATAATTTATGACTGTACTACAGGCTACTTGACCACATCTCTAGTTTTGGACTTTAAAGATGTTTTCAGTTTTTTGCTGTTGTAAGCAATTCTATAGCCAGCCTACATTTCTGTACTAGATTTCGAATTATCTTCCTCAAGGTAGGTTTTTATGATTGCATTATTAGTTATACGTATTAATAATTATGTTGCAGTATTATTACAAGATTAATAATAATTGTTGATTATTGCATGACGTTATTAATATATTTAAGACTTCTGATACACATTGTCTGATTGCTTTGTTAAAAAAGAAAAGGCATCTTAATCTTACCACCATCTAGGAGGATGCCTGTTTCTCCTCCTTTCCTTATTTTTTACTTTTCTCCTTTCTTTTTCTTTCATTCAGTCATTAATGTATGTTCCTTTGGCAGATATTTGTTGGATATCTTTGACAGCCAAAGCACTGTGCTGGGTCATGAGGGTACAAGACTAGTACTGCCCAGGACAGACAGACAAAGATCATGCAATTGTGTAACTGTAGCTACTGATAAGTATTATGAAGGAAGCTTCCTAGGGTTATAGATACTATAAAGTTTATATGCCTTCTGGCATAGGGACAGGACTGGAGGAGAAAAGAGTCTACAACTTGGCTTTTTCAAGGCTGCGAGAGTGCTCTGTGGCTATTAGGCAAACAGGATGGACGGTGATTTTTGTGACATGAAAGGATAGGCTTGGCTGGAGAGTGGGAATCGCTGACCTTGTTATAGACTTGGGCCTTTATGCCAAGAGTAACAGATAGTCAAAAAAGGGTTAAAGAAGGGAGGTGATGGTGACCTAACCATCATTAAGAACATTTTGGAGGGGGCCAGAGTGGATTCCTAAGATTAGATTGTGGAGGTAGTCATGGAGTCACCCCAGCTGGCACAGGTTTTTTTTTTTTTTTTTTTTTTTTACTGATTTTATGAATGAAAATGTAAGTTGTATTATAAATGTGATTAAATATCTCCCCACGCATTTGCACTTCCTTTTTTGTGAATTGGCTTTCTGTCGACTACAGCATTAGTGGGAACGGCATAGTGTAATGGCCAAGAGCACCCGCCCCAGAGCCAAAGTGCCTGAGGCTGAATCCTGGCTCTGCCAGTACTGACTTAGTTATCTTAAACAACTCTGGTCCACCTCAGCTTCCCCTGCTATACCATGGGGACAGTAACAGTGGACCTCTCTTATAAGGTAGTTGCGAAAATTAAAAGCTAAACTACAGTGCTGGCACGTATGAGGACTGCATATGCACATGCTGTCTTATTTCAGGTATATGGGCTTTATATATACATATATCCATATTAACTCTGTCTTGTGTATAATGTGTCGTAACTGTGATTCTCTATTCATTTCCATTTTTTAATTAATATTACTTTTTAAAAACTTTTTACTGTGAACATTTTCAAACATCATGTCACTATTTTGAAGGACAAAAATTTATCTGCAGTAAACAGATGTCAGTCTTCTCCTTTGGGATGTCTTCCATTCCTGTGAAACAGGTCAAGTCATACCCAAAGGTTTTGTTTTTCAGTGTTTTTATTCAAAATGCTTTACAAATAATCCTTTAATCCATTTGTAATTTATTTTGGTTTATTAATATCAGGCAAGGCTCTAAATCTATTCTTTACCTCCTCTGCACTTTCATAGGAAGTTTGATTTAAGTTGTACCTGGCTGGCCTAGTGGTTTTCCCCGCTTTCTTTAGTTTAAGCCTGAATTTGGCTATGAGAAGCTGATGATCTGAATAGATTTAAGGAATAAGAACTTGTAAACAGTGTGCCTGAAGAACTATGGACAGGGAAGTGCATAATATTGTACAGAAGGCAGCAAACAAAATCATCCCGAAGAAAAAGAAAAGCACAAAGGCAAAGTGGTTATCTGAGGAGACCTTACAAATAGCTCAAGAAAGCAGAGAAATGAAAAACAAGAGAGAAAGGGAAAGATATATCCAAAAAAATGCAGATTTCCAAACAACAGCACAGAGAGACAAGGCCTTCGTCGATGAACAGTGTATAAAAGTAGAAGAAAACAAGGGGAAAGACTAGAGATCTCTTCAGGAAAATAGGAGGTATCACGGGAACATTTTGCCCAAAGATGGGCACAATAAAGGAGGTAAATGGTAGAGACTTAGTAGAAACTGAAGAGATTAAGAAGAGATGGAAAGAATACATGGCAGAACTGTATAAAAAAGATCCAGATGAACCGTGTGACTGTGATGGTGTGGTCAGCCACCCAGAGCCAGACATTCTGGAAAGGGAAGTCAAGTGGGCCTTAGGAAGCACTGCTGTTAATAAAGCTAGTGGATGTGATGAAATTCCAGTAAAACTGTTCAAAACCCTAAAGGATGATGCCCTCAAGATGTTGCATTCAATATGTTAGCAAATCTGGAAGACCCAGCAGTGGCCACAGGACTGGAAAGGTCAATCCTCTTCCCAGTTCCCAAGAAAGTAGTACTAAAGAATGTGTTCACCATTGGACAGTTGCACTCATCTCCCATGCTAGTAAGATCATGCTTAAAATCTTAGACACTAGGCTTCAGCATTATGTGAACCAAGAACTTCCAGATGTCCATTCTGGGTTCAGAAAAGGAAGAGGAACCAGAGATCAAATTGCCAACATTCACTGGATCATAGAGAAAGCTAGAGAATTCCAAAAAAAACATCTACCTCTGTTTCATCAGCTACACAAAAGCCTTTGACTGTGTGGATCACGATAAACTATAGAAAGCCCTTAAAGAGATGGGAATACCAGACCATCCTACCTGTCTCCTGAAAAATCTGTATGTAGGTCAAGAAGCAACAGTTAGAACCCTGTATGAAACAAGTGAGTGGTTCAAGATTGAGAAAGGAGTACTACAGGGCTATCTGCTGTCACCCTGTTTGTTTAACCTATGCGCTGAGCACATCATGAGAAATGGGCTGGGTGCATTATCTGGATGGAATCAAGGCAAGGGAAACATCAACAGCCTCAGATATGTGGATGATACCACTCTAATGGCAGAAAGTGAAGAGGAACTAAAGACCCTCTTGATGAGGGTGAAGGAGGAGAGTGAAAGAGCTGGTTTAAGACTAAATATATATATATAAAAAAAAAAAACCCTAAGATCATGGCATCTGGCCCCATTACTTCATGACAAATAGAAGGGGAAAAGGTTGAAGTAGTGGCAGATTTTCTCTTCTTGGGCTGTAAAATTGCTGTGAATGGTGACTGCAGCCATGAAATTAAAAGACTCTTGCTCCTTGGCAGGAAATCTGTGACAAACCTAGACAGTGTGTTGAAAAGCAGAGACATTACTCTGCCGACAAAGGTCCGTATAGTCAAAGCTATGGTCTTCCCAGTGGTCATGTATGGTTGTGAGAACTGGACTGTAAAGAATGTGGAGCACTGAAGAATTAATTCTTTTAAACTGTGGTGTTGGAGAAGACTCTTTAGAGTCCCTTGGACAGCAAAGAGATCAAACCATTCAATCTTAAGGAAAATCAATCCTGAGTACTCATTGGAAGGACTGATGCTGAAGCTGAAACTCTAGTATTTTGGTCATCTGATGCAAACAGCTGACTCATTGGAAAAGTCCCTAATGCTGGGAAAGATTAAGGGCAGAAGGAGAAGAGGGCATCAGAGTTAATAAGATGGCTGGATGGCATCACTGATGCAATGGACATGAACTTGGGCAAACTTTGGGAGATGGTAAACCTATATGCAGGTCAGGAAGCAACAGTCAGAACTGGACATGGAACAACAGACTGGTTCCAAATAGGAGAAGGAGTACGTCAGGGCTGTATATTGTCACCCTGCTTATTTAACTTATATGCAGAGTACATCATGAGAAACGCTGGGCTGGAAGAAGCACAAGCTGGAATCAAGATTGCCGGGAGAAATATCAATAACCTCAGATATGCAGATGACACGACCCTTATGGCAGAAAGTGAAGAGGAGCTAAAAAGCCTCTTGATGAAAGTGAAAGAGGAGAGTGAAAAAGTTGGCTTAAAGCTCAACATTCAGAAAACGAAGATCATGGCATCTGGTCCCATCACTTCATGGGAAA
>SJYT01025829.1:278534-362226 GCA_006410635.1 Cephalophus harveyi
GTTCTAATGAGATGGATGAAACTGGAACCTATTATACAGAGTGAAGTAAGCCAGAAAGAAAAACACCAATACAGTATACTGACACATATATATGGAATTTAGAAAGATGGCAATGATGACCCTGTATGTGAGACAGCAAAAGAGACACAGATGTATAGAACAGACTTTTGGACTCTGTGGGAGAGGGAGAGGGTGGGATGATTTGGGAGAATAGCATTGAAACGTGTATACTATCATGTAAGAATGAAGCACCAGCCTATGTTCGATACAGGATACAGGATGCTTGGGGCTGGTGCACGGGGATGATCCAGAGAGATGATATGGGGTGGGAGGTGGGAGGGGGATTCAGGATTGGGAGCTCGTATACACCCATGGTGGATTCATGTCAATGTATGGCAAAACCAATACGGTATTGTAAAGTAAAATAAAGTAAAAATAAAATTAAAAAAATAAAAAATTAAAAAAAATAAAATGAGTGACCTGGGGAGGTACAAGCCTACACATGGCTGTGTCGGTTTCTCTTAGCCTGATTTTATGTTAAAATAGCTCTCTGACTAAGCATGCCATGCCACACGGGTTTCACTCCATGCCACGAAACATTATTCAGTGAAGAGCTAAGACAGCCAAGAGACTGTTTATTCAACAAGGTTTTTTGAACATCTATTAACATTATATATAAGACACTAGGCAAAGGTTGTGGGGGGTAACTTTTATTTTTGGTCAAATGGCAATCCACTCCAGTATTCTTGCCTGGAGAATCCCATGGACAGAGAAGCCTAGTAGGTTACAGTCCATGGGGTCACAAAGAGTCGGACACGACTGAGTGACTTCACCTTACCTTACCTTACCTTTTTAAAGTTAGTGCTTTAAACTTCTAAGTAATTGCATTCTCTTTTTGATGCTAAAGTGTAAAATGTGTTATAGCTTAATACACATGATTTTTCCAAGGGATTAAAACAGGAAAACATGTGAAGCCAATGAACATTTTGAGGGGTGAGAAATAGCCTGCTGTGATTCTCTCTAAAACTTGAAAAATCTAATTACTATATATGGGAAAAGACATTTATGACTATGACAAGACTTCTCTATATCATTACTTAGACAAAGTTTCTTATAAAATTTGATCATTTTGATTGTTTTCCCTAATGTTGATATATCTATGTCCCTAGTATGAAAATCTTCCAACTTGTCTCCATCATTCTGGATGAAAAGTTCTCCAGTTCAGAATCCAGTTATTTGTTTAGTTTTACTAGTGTTTATTATGTCAAGAAAATTTATTACTTTCTGTAATAGTGTCATCCTTCCAGCTTGGCCTCTCTAAACCTACAGTTTGTGAATCCTTTTGATGTAAAGAGTGATGACAATTTGGGCTTACTCTAGTCAAACGTTGGTCTTCTAAACCCTTCCATATCTAACAGTTACTGCCCACTCCACTCAGCACCCTGAATAACCAACCAATTCTTGCCACCCATGCCTGTCCACCATCCTGCTTTCTTTCCTCCCCTTTCTATAATCATACCACAACATCTTTTTTTTTTTTTACCCCTGATCAGTAATAACAGCCAGTACCTTAAAAATCTATCTTTAATACTAAGGAACTCAAAGCCTGAAGGTCTAATGGGAACATATTAGAGAAGGCTTCCCATAGCAGCATAAGTTTTTTTTTTTTTGTCTTAGCTAACCCAAAAGATATTTACAGTGGTTGTATAGAGACTGTGTCTTTGCCCTTATCATCCAACCTGGGGAGTAACTCCCTATGAGGAAGTACTTACATCTTATTAAGTAGCACATAATTTGCTGAATTCTTATTGACAAGGTCATAAACTGTAGCTTATTTTTTCTTGTTTTCCATATATGAGGTTTATTTAATTTGTTTTCATTTTCCTTTTATTGATTGGCCATTGCTGAAACATGAATTATTTATGTGCTGGATGCTTAGGAAAATATTCAATTTTGAAATGGGAGTAGGGTAAGTGATACTTTGGTGGCCAAAACTTACAATCCCATCTCAAAAATCTCTAGAACAGCAAAGTCAATATTCAAGAAGAGTATGGATTATTTACCTGTTTCCTACTCATATTTTAATAGATTCAGCTATTATTTTTACATTAACATGCATTTAATAAAGGTGTTTTATAACATCAGTTCTCACAACTAGGGGTAGACTGACATTGTGGGTGTCCTAGAAGAATTATTGAGGGTCACTTCAAAATGATTTAAAATGTTTCAATATTTTATTCAAATATTTTATATGGTTTATTTAATTTTATGTTTTATTTAAATAGATATTTTAATTTTTATTTAAATATAATCACTTTACAATGTTGTGTTAACTTCTGCTGAACAACGAAGTGACTCAGCTATATGTATACATCTATCCCCTCCCTCTTGACCCTCCCTCCCGCTTCTCACCCCTCTGGGTCATCACGGTGTGCCACACTGGGCTCCCTGGGCTCCGCTGTGGCTTCCCACCAGCTGTCCGTTATACACATGGTAGTCTATAGGTGCTGTTCCTACTCTACCATTTGTCTCAGGCTCCCCTTCCCGCTCTGTCCATGTGTCTGTTCCTTATGTCTGCATCTCTGTCCCTGCCCTGCAAACAGACTCATCTATAAAATTTTTCTAGATTCCATTACATATGAATTAATATACGATATTTGTTTTCCTCTGACTTCACTCTATATGACAGACTCTAGGTCCATCCACATCACTACAAATGACCCAAATTTCTTTCTTTTATGGCTGATAATATTCCACTGTATATATGTACCATATCTTCTTTATCCATCTATCTGTCAGTGAACATTTAGGTGGCTTCCACATCCTGGCTATTGTAAATAGTGCTACAGTGAACCCTGGGGTGCATGTGTCTTTTTGAATTATGGTTTTCTCCAGATATATGCCCAGTAATGGGATTGCTGGGTCATACTCTAGTTCTATTTTTAGTTTTTTTCCGTGACCTCCAAATAGTGGTTGGATAGGTTTACTTTCTCAATAGTGGTTGGATAGGTTTACTTTCTCACCAACAGTGCAAGAATGTTTCTTTTTTTGACACCATCTCCAGCATTTACTGCTTGTAGCTTTTTTGATGATGGCCATTCCGACTGGTATGGGATGATGCCTCATTTTAGTTTTGAGCTGCATTTCTCTAATAATGAGCAATGTTGAGCATCTTTTGATAGGTTTATTGGTCATCTGTATGTCTTTGGAGAAATGTCTATTTAAGTCTTCTGCCCATTTAAAAAGATTATTTATTCTTGGCTTTGCTGGGTCATCGTTGCTATGCAGGCTTTCCCCTAGCTGCAGTGAGTGGGGACTGTTCTCTAGTTGCAGTGTGCAGGCTTCTCCTTGCAGTGTTTTCTCTTGTGGAGGAGGGCAGACTTTAGGGCCAGCAGGCTTTAGTAGTTGGGCACATGGGCTCAGTAGCTGCCCGGGCTCTGGAGCACGGCCTCAGTAGTTGTGACACGCAGGTTTAGTCACTTTGTGGCATGTGGGGTCTTCCTGGATCAGGGATCGAACTCGTGTCTCCTGCTTTGGCACGTGGACTCTACCACTGAGCCACCAGGGAAGCCCCCCACCCATTTTTTGATTGACTTGTTTTTCTGATGTTGAGCTGTGTAAGCTTTTGTATATTTTGGAGATTAATCTTTTGTCAGTTGCTTCACTTGCAGATATTTTCTCCCATTCTGGTTTATCTTTTTGTCTTGTTTATAGCTTACTTTGCTGTGGAAAAGCTGTTTAATAAGGGCCCATTTGTTAATTTTTGTTTGTATTTTCATTATACTAGAAGGTAGCTCAAAAAAGATCTTGCTGTGATTTATGTCAAACCATGTTCTGCCTAGGTTTTCCTCTAAGAGTTTTACAGTGTCTGACCTTACATTCATGTCTTTAATCCATATTGAGTTTATTGTTGTGCATGGTGTTAGGAAGTGTCTTAATTTCATTCTTTTACATGTAGCTGTCCAGTTTTCCTAGCATCACTTATTGAGGAGACTGTTTTTTCGCCATTGTATATTCTTGCCTCCTTTGTCAAAGATTAGGTGGCTGTGGTCTCTGGTTTGTCTCTGGGCTTTCTATCCTATTCTTTTGATCTATATTTTAACTTTTGTGCTGGTATCACACTGCTTGATTACTGGAGCTTTGTAGTATAACCTAAGTCAGGGAGCCAATTGCTCCAGCTTCACGTTTCTTTCTCAAGATTGCTTTGGCTATATGGGGTTTTTTGTGTTTCCATACAAAGTGTGAATTTTCTTTTGTTCTAGTTCTATGAAAAATGCCATTGGTAATTTGATAGGGATTGCACTGAATCTGTAGATTACTTTGGGTAGTATAGTCATTTTAACAATATTTATTCTCCCAATCCAGGAGCATGGTATATTTCTCCATCTGTTTGTTTCACCAGTTTGATTTCTTTCATCAATATCTTACACTTTTCTGCATATAGATCTTTTGTCGCATAGGTAGGTTTATTTCAGGTAGGTTTATTCCTGTATTTAAATATTTTAAAGCATTTCTTTATTAGAGTTAGAGGTAAATCAGTTTTCTATTAATACTTTTTATCTTCATAATTAGGAATATATTACTTAGACAGAATACAACATATCATTTCAAATTATTTGGGATTATTTTTGTTTCACAAACTTCTCATTGCTCATTATCATATAGCATCAGTCACTCATACTCACTAAAGATAAAGTTTGTATTTTCTTTTCCAGTATCTGTTCTACTTTCAGCTTCTGCACAGGCAGGGTATTTCTGATTTTTTTTCCTTTGCTTTTCTTTTATGATTTTTCTGAACTAAATATATTCTTTGGAGACAATTAAATGGTTTCCATTTTTAAATGAAAATTTAAATCACTTGTTCCTGGTCACCTGCCCTGAGGCTGCCAACTGCTGGAAAACTATGGCTTTGTTCATTCTCAGAATTAAGACCTAGAGTGGCACTGCATAGCCTGCACATAAGTGTGGCAAAGATTTTCAATAGAGACAGGCTGGTGAGGGTGATGAGTGTTTGTTATTTCCACTCTGGATGCTATCTGTTTCAGGGAAATCAGGGCCAATTGACCTCTTGCCAGTTATGTAAGAAGTCTCATGTGGAAATCTGTGTTAGCTGGCATCATATTACTATTTTTTTCCACAGTGATATTTTAGTACATTTTATAGTTGGCTTCCAAAGCAGCTGCCCAGTTAAACTACCCCTTGATATGATTTGGCTTGCAACTATCATAGTTATTGAATTAACATTCCGGACAGTACTTCCTTCTAATGTCAGGAAAACCCCACTGTCTCAACTGCCAAGGAGAGAAGGTCTTTGTTACACCCAGCTAATATGCAGTGGTGTTGTATCTATCATATATTAATCTGCACAAGCTTCACAACTTCTCAGAGCCTTGGGAAGCAAGACTGTTTCTTTTCAATGTGGTTGGTTTCAAATTAAATCATTCAATAGACCATAGACTTTTTTTCTCTATGTGAATAAATGGATACAAGGAATTTTTTTCTACTAAAAATTCGTGATTGAGTACAGATGAGCAGGAAGGATAGGGATTTGTTTTTTACTAAAAGAAAAATTATTAATCACATCAAAAGGGTACTACAATGTCGTGTTGTTCAGTCACTAGGTCATGTCTGACACTTTGCGACCCAATGGACTGCAGTACACCAGGCCTCCCCGTCCTTCACTGTCTCCCAGAGTTTGCTCAGACTCGTGTCTATTGAGTCAATGATGCCATCCAGCCATCTCATCCTCTGTCGTCCCCTTCTCCTCCTGCCCTCAGTCTTTCCCAGCATCACAGTCTTTTCCAGTGAGTCAGCTCTTCCCATCAGGTGGCCAAAGTTTTGGAGCTTCAGCATCATTCCTTCCAGTGAATATTCAGGGTTGATTTTCTTGACTGACTGATCTCCTTGCTGTCCGAGGGACTCTCAAGAGTCTTCTCCAGCACCACAGGGTACTATACAACTCCCATTTTTAAGATTTTTTTTACAGTGATGGTTTAAAGTAGAAGTTTGTTCTTCGTTTCTGTTTTCTAAAACTGCTGCTCTCATATTTCTTTTCCTTCAAATATTATAAGGTATCTCTACTTTCTTAGTCCTGCTTAAAAACACTACCCTATAGATAAGAGTTTAAAATTTAATGCATGGTTTTCCCTAATGGTATTAGTACTATTCCTTGTGAAGTTAATAATAATTTTCCTCAGGTTTAACTGCATGTCTGCTTTACGAGTGATCATTCAGGGAAGAGGACTGAATGGCTCTGATGATGTAGTTTAGGAATTGCTTTGTCATGGAGTCCTATGTAAAAATTTATCAGACTTGCCCAGGAGATTCTCACAATAGCCTCTCATGTGGAAATTTGGTTCAGAGAAATACTGAAGCAAAGCAAAAAGTTTTAAAATGTAGCACTGTGTTTGAGAATAGAAAAGAAATCTTAGTCCTTCCAACCAGATATGCAAATGACTCTGATAAGGATTCTTGTGTGGGTCCTAGACTATTAATAAAGATGCTTTCAGCTTGGAATGCCTGGGACACTACCCCTGACCACTATTACCTGTGGCAAGCCTCCACTGACATTTCTCCTAAGGTGTGGCTGAACTGGCCGTTGTGGTTCTTACTGTGATCACAGGATGCACTTCAGCAAAAACCATCAGGAGCTTTGAGGAAAATGATTCATTACTCACAGGTCCTGGAGGGTGCACTGCATGCCTGAGGGTACACAGAGAAGTCATGGGTAGAGTGAACAGACCTTTATTAGGGTCCAAGGTTGGGATGGCTTGAGTTTTGCAGGTTTTTTCTTTATTGGCTAATTTAAAACATCAGGGCAGGAATTACAGTGCACAGGAGAAGTCCGGTCATTCAAATGGTCTAGGTGAGGCTGAGCTTTCTAAAAGATGGAACTGTATGGGTGGGGTGGCTTCATTCTTTATTTGACTGTTTTGTTAGTGGCTTTGTTATACAGCTGGCAGTGTGTTTATTTATGATGGATATCTTTTGAAATGGATGCCTCAGCAATTAAAAGGTCAAGTCAGGCACTGATTACAGCCAAAAAGCTTAATGTCAAGTGTTTATACTGCAAGAATATTTGTTGTATTTATTCTTATCCATTATTTATAAAGGTCTTTCTTTTATATATATATATATCTCAATAAACAGTATTTATATTAAAATATTAGAAATTGTGTGAATATTGGAAACAATATATTTGTACTATTACCTTCAGAACTCTTAGTCCAGCATCTATATTTGGACATTAAATTCACTTGAAGACTGAAGTAGGAAGTTAAATGAGTATTATATCAGTGAGAACACTCTGCCAGTGTTCTTTCCAGTCTGCTCATCTAGTTTCTCATTCACCTTAAGAATTCTCTAACACTGAACATTTTCCAAGGGTTTTAGGAAAAATTGAGAATTTTTAAAAATTGGGGTAAAAATACACAATATAAAATTTACCACTTTCGCACACTTTAAGTGTACAGTTCTGTGGTATTACATCCGCTCCTATTGTTATGCAGCCGTCACTGCTGTCCATCTCCAGATGAAACCCGTAACCCATTAACTGATATCTTCTCCCTTCCTCCAGCCCCTGGGAATTACCATTCTGCTTTCTGTCTCTTAAGATTTTGACTACTCTAGAAACTTCATATAAATTGGGTCATACATTTGTCTTTTTGTGACTGGCTTATTTCTCTTAGCATAATGTCTTCAAGTTTCATCCGTATTTTAGTGTATGTAAAAATTTCAGTTATTTTAAAGGCTAGAGTCCGCTGTATGTCTACAAAACATTTTGCTTATCCATTCATCTGTCAATGAGTTTCTTCCACCTTTTGGCTATTGTGAATAATGCTGCTATGAACATGGGTGTACCAATATCTCTTTGAGACCCTTCTTGAATCCTTTTGAGTATATATCCAGAAGTGGAATTACTGGTAATTATATATGGTAATTCTGTTTAATTCTTTGAGGAATCACCATAGTCTTCCACGGTGGTTGCATCATTTTATATTCCCACTAGCAATGCGTAGGAATTCCAGTTTCTCCTCATTATTGCCAACATTTATTTTCTGTTTTTTGTTTTGTTTTTAATAATAGCCATCCTAATTTGTATGAAATGGTGTCACTGTAGTTTTGATTTACACTTCTCTGATGACTAGTGATGTTGAACATCTTTCCATTTGCTTATTGACCATTTGTGTATCTTTGGAGAAATACAAGTTCAGGTCTCTTGCCCACTATTAAATCAGTTCTTTGTTGCTATTGAGTTTTAGGATTCTTTATATATTCTGAGTATCGATTCCATATCAAATAGATGATTTGTGAATACTTTCTCTCATTTCGTTGTTTGCATTTTCACTCTTTTGATGTTGATGGTGGCGTTCGATGCACAAAAGTTTTTAATTTTGGTGAAATTTAACTTACCTGTTTTTCCTGCATTGCCTGTGCTTTAAATACCATATCCAAGAAAATCATTGCCAAATTCAATGCCCTGGAGTGTTTTTTGTTTTTCTCCCTTGTTTCTGAGGCTTTGGTAGTCTAAGCTTTTAAGTTTACATTTTTATCCATTTTGAGTTCTTTTTCACATATGATGTAAATTAAGGGTCCAACTTCAGTTATTTTTAATTTTTATTTTTTGCTTGCGGATATCCAATTTTCCTAACACCATTTCTTGGAATGATTGTCCATTCCCCACTGAATGGTTTCTTACCCTTGTAGAAAATCAATCATCCAAATTTTGTGAGGATTTATTTCTAGGCAGTCTAATCTTTTCCTTTGATCTAGATGTCTGTATTATGCCAGTACCACACTGCTTTGATTACCTTAGGTTTTAAAATAAGAAAGTGTGAGACCTCTAACTTTTTTCCTTTTCAAGGTTTGTTTTTGGCTAGTCAAGATCCCTTGAAATTTTATAATAATTTTATAATAGATTTTCCTTTGCTTTAAAAAGAAAAATAATCTTTCGGTTTTTCATATAAATTGCATTGAATCTGTAGACATACTTTAGGTATTACTGACTTCTTCTCAACATTAAGTTTTCCAGTCCATTGTATCTTTTTCCTTTTGTGTGTGTGTGTATTAATTTCTTTCAGAAAGGATAATTTCTAGTGTACAAGGCTTTCATATGTATCTTATTATTTGTAATGCTCTTACTAAGTGAAATGGTTTCCTTAATTTCCTCTTACATTATTCATTGTTAGTATTGATACATAGGATACAACTAACGTTTGTGTGTTTATTTGTATCCTGCAACTCTCCTCAATTCATTCATTAGGTCTAGCAGATTTTGTGGAACTTTAGTTTTCTACATATAAGATAGTGTCATCAGTGACCAGAGATAACTTTGTTTCCTTTTCAGTTTGGATCTCTTTTATTTTTCTCTTATATTTCTTTCTCTTGCCTAATTGCTCTCGCTAGAACTTTCACTACTATGTTGAATAGAAGTGATGGAAGTGGACAACCTTATTCCTGACTTTAGAGTAAGAGCTTTCAGTCTTTAACCATTGGGCATTCTGATTATTACTTTATATGTCAACTTGACTGGGCTATGAGTTACCCAGACATTTGGTCAGTCATTCTGGGTGTGGTTCAGTTCAGTTCAGTTCAGTTCAGTCGCTCAGTCGTGTCCGACTCTTTGCGACCCCATGAATCGCAGCACGCCAGGCCTCCCTGTTCATCACCATCTCTCGGAGTTCACTCAGACTCACATCCATCGAGTCAGTGATGCCATCCAGCCATCTCATCCTCGGTCGTCCCCTTCTCCTCCTGCCCCCAATCCCTCCCAGCATCAGAGTCTTTTCCAATGAGTCAACTCTTCGCATGAGGTGGCCAAAGTATAAAATGGGTTAGACAATAGATAATACATGGAGCAATCATAAGCAGCATCAATATGGTGATAACAGGGATTAGTAGGGGCATTAGCCAACTCCAAATTCCCTCTCACCAGGATAAGGATTCGCCCAAAGAGATGTTGTAGCTACCCTGAGGACTCTCCAGATCATTCTTTGAGATCCTGTAGGATCTGAATGTTTTTAGGCTTTCTTTAACTAACAGGGAGGCCTGGTGTGCTCCAATTCATGGGGTTGCCAAGAGTCGGACATGACTGAGCGACTGAACTGAACTGAACATAGCAGGAGATATTTACCCAGAAACAACACATCTCATTTAAGATGGCTCAAGTCCATCCTTGTTCAGGGGTCAGGAGATCTGTCTCCTGTCTGTTTTGGAGTACAACTCCTGCCACGCTGTGTTGGCTCTTTAATGCTATCCTGAGACATCTTATCCCCAGAAGCTTAATTTTGGGGGTGTTCATTAGTATGGCACTCATTTGCAGTTCTGAATAGGTGTCTGAGATCTCCCAGGGGCTCACAGGTGTGTCGAGTGTCCTCTTCTGATTTCTGTCATGGCTTGACTTGTGAGTAGTAAATCCAGGAGTATGTCCTGGTACCTTGATGGCTGTGGGCATAGAAAGTATTACAGGGTAGGGGCCCTTCCATGTGGGCTGGAGTTGAGCCTTTGGTAACAGGGAGGCCTGGTGTGCTCCAATTCATGGGGTTGCCAAGAGTCGGACATGACTGAGCGACTGAACTGAACTGAACATAGCAGGAGATATTTACCCAGAAACAACACATCTCATTTAAGATGGCTCAAGTCCATCCTTGTTCAGGGGTCAGGAGATCTGTCTCCTGTCTGTTTTGGAGTACAACTCCTGCCACGCTGTGTTGGCTCTTTAATGCTATCCTGAGACATCTTATCCCCAGAAGCTTAATTTTGGGGGTGTTCATTAGTATGGCACTCATTTGCAGTTCTGAATAGGTGTCTGAGATCTCCCAGGGGCTCACAGGTGTGTCGAGTGTCCTCTTCTGATTTCTGTCATGGCTTGACTTGTGAGTAGTAAATCCAGGAGTATGTCCTGGTACCTTGATGGCTGTGGGCATAGAAAGTATTACAGGGTAGGGGCCCTTCCATGTGGGCTGGAGTTGAGCCTTTGGGGACCCATCTTTCCAGACTTTAATTAGGACTTGAGTCCCTGGAGCATATAGTGGTGGCTCTTTAGAATCTTTTGGGCCCCGGTTGACACCCTACAAGCGTATATTCTGTTGAAATTGCCCAATGGCCATGGTATAAGACCAGAGGGACTGAGCCTCTGGATCTAGGAAGAGGTCATTGGCATAAACAAAAGGTCTCCCATATAGCATCTCATAAGGACTAAGACCAACCTGTTCTTTAGGGGCAATGCGGGTGCAAAGGAGAGCTATTGGTAAAGCCTCCTTCCATCTCAGGGAGGTCTCCTGGGTTATCTTTTTTATTGCTGATTTCAAGAGTTGGTTGGCTCTTTCTACTTTTCCTGAAGACTGAGGCCTCCAGGCACAATGGAGATAATAAATAATGCCCAATGCTTTAGAGATCACTTGGGTGACCTTAGAAGTAAATGATGTCCCATTGTCACTTTGTAGTGACTTGGGCAGACCAAATCTGGGAATGATCTCATGGAGCAGTTTTTTTTTCTACTTCCTCAGCCTTCTCAGTCCGGGTGGGAAAGCCTTCAATCCATCCTGTGAATGTATCTGTCATGACTAATAGTTACTTATGCCCTTGAGAAACTGGCATCTGGGTGAAGTCTACCTGCCAGTCCTCTCCTGGCCATGTCATTGGATGGGCTTGGCCAGCTAGGGTCTTTGAGTTCCTTGGGGGTTGTTTAATTGGCAAGTGGGACAAGAGGGGACTACTTGCCTTATAGTCATTTGGAGGCCTGTTCCTCTGAAGGACCTTTCTAGTAATCTTTGGAGGGCCATCTCCCCTAAATGAGTGGTGGCATGTCAGGAGTTAACCAACTTCCACTGGAGGTTCCTAGGCAGAAAAAGGTGTCCCTCCTTTTGGAACCACCCAATATGATCTTCTTGAAAGCCCTCACTCTTAGCTTTGAGTCTCACCTTCAGTATATGAGGGAGTTTCTGGCAAATCAGTCTGAGGAACTAAGGTGGCAACCCCTATTAGGTCATTGTTCTGTAATGCTCTCTTAGCTGCCTGATCGGCTGCTTGGTTCCCTCGTGCCACTTCTGTGCTCCCTTTTTGGTGTCCTTTACAATGGGAGACTGAAACCTCGGTGGGCAGATGAACTGCCTCTAAGAGCCTGAGAATTTGATCACCATATTTGATTGGGTACCCTTGGGTGGTCAAGTGGCCTCTTTCTTTCCAAATAGCAGCATGTGCATGTAGCACCAGAAAGGCATACTTGGAGTCAGTGTAAATGGCTACTCTTTCTTTTTCCCAGCTCTAAAGCTCGAGTCAGGGCTATGAGCTCAGCTAATTGGGATGAAATACCTGGTGGCAAAGGTTTAGCCTCTATGGTCTCAAATTTGGAGACTACTGCAGAGCCAGCTCTTCTTTTTCCATCCAAGACAAAGCTGCTTCCATCAGTGTACCAGATTTCCTTAGGATTGGTCAGAGGATCTTCTGAGAATCCCTCTTGGGATTTTGTTCAGTGGCCCAAAGCTTCTAGGTAAGCGTGAAAAGGGAGAGAGCCCTTGCGGGTAGGCAGGAGGGTGGCAGGGTTAAGAACCTCACAAGGGGATATAGTGAGGCCTGGATTTTCAATCAGCATTTCTTGATATATGAGGATTCTTTGATCAGACATCCATAAATGGCTTCTCCCATTTAGGAGTTATTTTACTTCATGGCTGGTAAAAAATATAGTTAATTTGCCCCCAAAAGAGAGTTTTAGAGCATCTTCTATCAGGATTGCAATAGCTGCACAATTTTGAAGGCAAGGAGGCTAGCCTTGGGCAGTTGGGTTGAGCCTCTTGGATAAGTAAGCTACAGGCTGGGTCTCAGGTCCCAGCCTTTGAGTTAACAGGGCTATTACTTCTTTTTCATGGACATAAAGTTGGAATGCTTTTTCTGGGTCTGGCAACCTCAAGGCAGATTCTTGAGTTGAGGGTGGTTTTAGTGTAGCCTGTGCCTTCTTTCGGGGAGTTTCCCGCATCAGTGAGATTAAATCATCTATCCCTTCAAGCTTTCATATAAGGACTGGGCAATTAGACCATAGTTGTATATCCAGATTCTACAATACCCAGTTAGCTCCAGGAAAGCTCGCAGTTGTTTTCAAGTCGTGGGGGAGGGCAACTGGAGGATTCCTTGTACTCAATCAGAGGACAGATTCCTGGACCTGTGTGTAATCTGAACTCCCAGGTAAGTGACCTTTGTCTCAACCATCTGTGCCTTAGCATGGGAGAATTTATATCCCCTCTCTGTCAAAAAGTTTAGAATCTGAATTGCATGTTTTGGGGCATTTTTCTCACCTGGAGAGCAGATTAGTAGGTCATCTATGTATTGTAATATTTTCCCATTAGGTCCCAGGTCCAGATCTAGGAGACCCCCGGCTAAGAGCTTGCCCAAACAGATGGGGGCTATCTCTGAACCCCTGAGGTGATACTGTCCAAGTCATCTGTTGGTATTTTTCTCCTGAAGACTTCCACTTGAAGGAAAAAGATACTGGGATTTTTTGGCCAGTGGTATGCAAAAGTATGCATCTTTGAGATCCAAGACTGTAAACCACTTGGCACTGGGTGGGATTTCTCCCAAGATTACATAGGGATTGGGTACTGTGGGATGTAGGGGGACTACAGTTTCATTTATGATCTGGAGATCTTGAACCATTTGCCAGGTCCTGTCCTTTTTCTTTACAGGAAAGATCAGTGTGTTATATGGTGAATTGGTGGGGACCAATAGCCCACAGGGAAGGAATTTATTTATTAGAGGCTGTAGTCCTTCCTCAGAGAAGGCAATGGCACCCCACTCCAGTACTTTTGCCTGGAAAATCCCATGGACGGAGGAGCCTGGTAGGCTGCAGTCCATGGGGTTGCTAGAGTCGGACACGACTGAGTGACTTCACTTTCACTTTTCACTTTCATGCATTGGAGAAGGAAATGGCAACCCACTCCAGTGTTCTTGCCTGGAGAATCCCAGGGACGGGGTAACCTGGTGGGCTGCCATCTTTGGGGTCGCACAGAGTCGAACACGACTGAAGCAACTTAGCAGCAGCAGTAGTCCTTCCTGAGCTTCTCTTCTGAGGGGGTATCATTTACAGTTTAGAAACCAAGTGGGATCTCAAAGGACCATGACAACCAGTTCAGCTTGATGGGCTCGTCTAGGAGTCCTTTGGTCCCACACCTGGGGGTTAATTTTGTCCTCCCATAGATATTGGTCCCTCCCTATTGGAGAGGGTGTAATGGGTTCCTCAGTAGTAACCAGGAGCTATAGGGCTCTAGGGGCTGAAAAGCTTCCCATCACAAGGGTGGTCTCCAGTTTAGTGAGTATATCTCTTCCCAATAAGGGAGTAAGATACTCAGGAACTACCAGAAACTGGTGGGAAAATGCTTGTCCATCCCAGCAACAAAGAAGTGCTCGAATGAATCTTTGTAATTGTTTTTCCTGTAGCACCCCAAGTGGTACAGGTTTGGGAGGAGAAGGCTCTGGAGTAGGAGGTCAGGACAGGGTAGGTAGCCCCTGTGTCAACCAAGAAATTCTCGGACCTACCTGCTACATCCAGTTGCACCCTTGGCTCCAGCCCCGTGATGGTTATCTGTGACAGGTGCCAGGCTGGAGTGGGCCGTTTCAGTCCTGTTGAACCATCGTGAGGGAAGGCTTGGCGCTTGACTTTGAGGCTCTTGGGTCCCCAGGGCAGAGTGCCACCCAGTGTCCCTATTGATGGCATTTGTAGCAAGCTGTTTTGGAGACTTGTCATGGTTTGGACAGTCTTTGGCCCGATGTCTTGCCTGTCTGCAGATTAGGCATTTGCCTCATGCCTTGTCCTTCAAGGACTCTGGGCTTGCCATCGGGCTTCCCTGGAGGGTGTCCAGCATCTGGGCATGCCTTGTCTCTTTCCTTTTCTCCCTTTCCTGGGACTTGGCCTCCCTCTCCTGTTCTTTGTTATAAAAGGTATTGGTGGCTGTCTGGATCATCTCATCTAAAGAGGCAGCAGGGTCCTGCTGCTGTAGCTGTTGTAACTTTATCCTGATGTCTGATGTACATTAGGGCAGGAATTTATCCTTTAAAATCACCTGTCCCTTGTAAGTGTCTAAGTCCAGATTGGTAAACTTTTGGAGGGCCTCTTTTAGCTTTTCCAGAAAGGAAATGGGGTTCTGGTTGGACTCCTGAGTTATTGCTGAGAACCAGGCATAGCTGATTACTTTTTGCTGAGCTGCTTTCAGTCCTGTCTTTACACAGATCAGGAAATGATCCCTTTCCCAGGTGTGCTCAGGGTCATTATAATTCCAATTAGGATCTGAGGAGGGGACCGCAGTTTTCCCTACTGGATATTTATTGCTTGACATGTGAAGTCCTGTAGCATATCTTCGGGCTTGCTTTAAGACCCTAGCATGCTCAGAGTCAGATAAAGTTTGACTAAATATGACCATGATGTCCTTCCACATCAAGTCAAAGGCTAAGGTAATGTGTTGGAATGTATCTATATATTTGTCTGGTTCATCTGTATGGCTTCCCAGGTTTTGTTTGATTTTAGTTCTAAGAGGGAGAAGGGCTTATGGACCCAGGTTGGTCCAAATTCTCCTCCACTTTCAACTAAAGGACATTCTCAAGTTGGCTTTTGTGGATGGGGTGTTCCCTGATATGGGCACTTGTTTGGATAAAAGGAAGGAGCACCAGGCAACTCGGGAGCCATGGGAGGTGAGCCTTCATGGGGGCTTCCTTCTCTTGGTTGTCTGAGCCTAACACCATTTTCCTAGTAGGCTCACTTTAGGGCATACTCCCATGCTTAAGACAGAATTCCTTCATATCCCTTCAGTCGCTCAGTCGTGTCCGACTCTTTGCGACCCCATGAATTACAGCACGCCAGGCCTCCCTGTCCATCACCATATCCCTTAGTCAGAAGAAAATTTGGACATAGGGGATCTCTGTCCATTTCCCTTGTCTTTTGCAGAATAAGTCTAACTGCAGGATTGTATTGTAATTTAAACTCCCATCCTCAGGCCAGTGTTCCTTGTCCCCCAGAGGATACTGTGGCCATGCAGTGGCACAAGAGAATTTTAAGTGGCTTCTCCTTAGAGTTAGAGGATAGAACAGCTTCCAGTTATCAAGGATGCATCTCAAGGGCGTCCATTGGGAAGTGGATTGGTAATTTCCCATCTGGAACACAGTGATGACAGGGAGGAAAAGAAAAAAAGAAAAAAACTAATAGGCCTCCTTCTATTTCCATGGTGGGACTTCCTTAGGGGTGAGTCTTTTTGATGTTTATCCTACCCAGTACTGTTGCAACCTGAGAGCCAGGCATCCCCAGGTCAGGTGCAGATTCCCAGGCAGGGTGAGGCATGACAGCCTCCTGGAGATCGAGTCCCTGGGAAGGTCAAGGCAGGTAGGCCTCCTAAGAATTGGGTCCCCAGGCAGGCTGAGGCATGTCGACTTCCTGGGACCCCTGGACTGGAGGATCCCTGAGCAGGTTGAGGCATGACAACCTTTTGAGGACCAGATTTCTAGGCAGGTCAAAGCAGGCCGACCTCCTGGGACCCCCCAGACTGGAGTTGGACATCCCCAAGGTCTCCAGTGTGACCAGTGCTGGGTAGGATTAAGGGGTTGTAACTCATTGCTGGTTTGTCTACTGTGGATGGGAATAGATATCATGGTGTAAAGCAGTCCAAGTCTGTGCCCTGAGCCTGGGAACCTGGTGAAACGGCCATAATGCTTATCCTTTTATTGTTCCGAGGAAATTTAAGTCACTGATTTCCTCCCGTAGTCCTTCATAAGAACAGCTCAGGCTGTTTCCAATGGTAAACATCTCATTGTCATAGACCCACCTTAGGTAATAACAGAAATAATGACAAAGGAGTGGGTTATCTGGTCCTGTTAGGGGTGTTAGGAGTATTTTAATAATAATAATAAGCAGGGTGGAGTGATGTTGCCTACAAGGGAGCAGGGTCCTGGTTGTAGGAGTTAGTAAGTGGCTTAAGAACAAGTTGATAAGAGGCAACAGACCAGATGTTCCATAAAAGTGGAGTGGAAATTTGATCCAGGGGTGTGTTTGTAATTTTAGGAGAAGGGTGGTAAGGGTTTGGGCCCAAACAGCCTGACAGGCTAACTCCGAAAGTGGCAAGCATTATCCCTGGGAGCCCAGTTGCCCTTTAAGGGATGCCACCAACAGATGAACTTGTAGCAGACATTGTGTGTCTGTCACCTGACTGAGCGGGTACACTGAGAGATGCTGTTGTTGCACGTGTTGTAAGAAACGTGGAAGATGAAGGCCTGAATATCTAGAGAGATTGGATATTATACAGCATTTTTCTCCCAAAGGCCAGCTATTTTCTGGTTGTCCCTCCAGAAGATTGTAGAGGCAACATTGTGGAGCCCAAAATGGGGCTCAGGAAAAGAGCATGAAACAGGAGGGAAGGGGGCAGGGCACAATTTTTGGAAAAAAACAAAAAACATGACATAGCTCAAGGGCATAACATAAACTGATTAAAATCAGATGGATCCAAGAAGACAAGTCAAATTCAACTAAACCTTGATCCTCAATCTGCAAACCAAATGACACAGCCAGAGGTGCCAGGACAGTTCCAAGTCACTGTCAGGAGACTGAGGAGTGGGTGGTTCCCCAATTGTTGGAATGATCCTCCCACTTATTAGCATATTAAATCACCCAGCCCTGTGAAAACTAACCACATCACATTCCATGGCCACTCCCCTCTGTGATGGCCCACCCTCTTGGAGTGTGCTTCTCTCTGAATCCGAACAAATCCACCTCTTACCTATCTCTCTGTCTCTCACTGAATTTTTGCAATGAGACATCAAGAGCCTGAGCTTCATTAGGTCCTGAAGTCAGGCACCATGGGTTTTGGGTGGGCTCAAGTCGCAGGAGAGAGGAGCTGAGTGATGGGAGGAGAAAACAGTGGGGAAAATGTGCTGAGAAATCCACTTCATAACCCGCCAGAAGATCTGCTAAATACCTGACCTGTGCTCACAGTTTCCATTGGCCTGATCCTTGCCACAAAGAAGATTAAGGACAGAAGAACCCCCACCTGCTTGGGCAACAGCTACTAAGTAGCCCCTGACAGAGTCCCTCAATTGCACCCACTGCCTCTCGCCTGTTCATGGGTGGTTTGAGGAAACAAGAAATGAGAGATTGCAAAGGAATTAAGATGTTGTTAGCCATATTTCCTTCCAGTCGTAGGAGTGAGGACCTCCTGCCTTAACTGGAGGTCTTCTGGAGTCTGAGACTGAGCCCTGTGAGCTTTCTGCCGAGTCTGTTTTTCTTGTCCCGGTTTCCAGCATGCTGGCCTTGTCGCTTCCCCTGCATTGGGTTTTCTTTGCGTTTAGCATCCACCATGGAAGCTTTCGCTGAGTTGGGCTTCTGCTGTGCTTGGCTTTTGCCTCACGGGGGCCCAGCTGAGATTGTTTCAGTGAGGTTAAATCCGAGTCACGGCACCATATTCATCAGAGCAGTGTGTGATTTACTCGGTTCTGTCTCACCACTGCAAAAATTTGAAGTGATGGATGGACCAGTGTTACAGCTCAGTTTTATTTAGAAAACAAAGGAAAATACATCCTCGAGTTGTGGGGGCGGGGGGTTGACCCAAAAGACACAGAGAGAAGAGAAGCCCCCCTCCCTCAATTTTGGCTCCTCTTCTCCTCCCGCTGGGCCTGCCCTATGTAAATTGGGCTAGCCAGGAGGGCTCTTTGTTTTACCTGAGGTCCTCACTCTGGTCCTCAGACCTTCCTTTGTTCTATTTTCATGGGCTTTCCCCTGCTTTGTCTTTTAGCCACCTCCAATCTGGACTCATTTTTCCTATTCTAACTACCTAATACATACATATGTCTCCTTTTGGGTCAGTTTCTCTGAAGAACCCTGAATAATGCAAGTATGGTGTTGGCTGTGGATTTTCATATACAGCCTTTATTATACTGAAGTATTTTCCTTCTATTCCTAGTTTGTTAAAATTCTATCATGAAGTGTGTTGGATTTTGTAAACTGCTTTTTCTCTCTCAGCCTCTGTCTCTGTCTGTCTCTCTATATATGTGATTGGCAGCTTGTTATATATGCTGTGGTTAAGGTAAAAGGTAAATTGTGTTTCAAATCAGTCTATATTATTCATATTTCAAGATCTCTCTTTTTTAAATTGAAAGATAATTGCTTTACAATGTTGTGTTGGTTTCTACCATACAACTGTCTGAATCCGCCATAAATATACATATATCTCCTCCCTCGGAACCTCCCTCACCTCACCATCCCACATCTCTGGTTGTGACAATCAGAGCACTGGGTTGAGCACTGGGTTAAGCACCCTGTGTTATACAGCAGCTTCCACTATTTTAGACATGGTAGTGTATAATTGTAGTGCTTTTCTCTCATTTCGTCCCACACCCTCCTCCCCCTACTGTGACTTTTTCTGTATTAATGGAGATGGTCATGCAGGGTTTTTCTCATCATTGTGCTAATGTAGTATGTTACACTGTTTCATTTTTGTATGTTGAACCATCTTTGTTTTATAGGAAGAAATCTTATTTGATCATGGTGTATACTTCTTTTTATGTTAATTTGAATTCTGTTTGCTAATATTTTGTTGAAATATTTACACCACTCTTCAGAGGAGGGCTTCTCTGGTGGCTCAGTAGTAAAATAATCTGCCTGCCAATGCAGGAGACATGGGTTTGATCCCTGGGTCAGGAAGATCCCCTGGAGAAGGAAATGGCAACCCTCTCTAGTATTCTTGCCTGAAAAATCCCATGGACAGAGGAGCCTGGTGGGTTATAGTCCATGGGGTCACAGAGTCAGACACGACTTCACAACTGAACAATAACAAGCCAGAGAGGATATTTGCCTGTATTTGCTTTTCTTTTAGCATCTTTGGTTTTAATGGCAGGGTAATGCTGGCCTCTTAGGATGAGTTAGGAAGTGCTCCCTCACCTTTGGTTTTTTTTTTAGAAGAGATGGGGAAGGATAAGTATTCTTTATAAATATTTGGTCAAATTCATGAGTATAGCATTTGTTCTTTGGTAGAAAACATTTATATTAAAAGGTCTTTGATTGTTTACTCTCCCTACCAATTATAACTAACAGAATTATAATTATATAAAGGTCAGAATTATACAAAGTTTTCATTCCAATCCCAAAGAAGGGCAATGCCAAAGAATGTTCAAACTACCTCACAATTGCACTCATCTCACA
This sequence comes from Cephalophus harveyi, assembly GCA_006410635.1. Taxonomy (NCBI): domain Eukaryota; kingdom Metazoa; phylum Chordata; class Mammalia; order Artiodactyla; family Bovidae; genus Cephalophus; species Cephalophus harveyi. Next base: position 298,699 of record SJYT01025829.1, read on the forward strand.
CACTAGCAAAGTCATGCTCAAAATTCTCCATGCCAGGCTTTAACAGTACATGAACCGTGAACTTCCAGATGTTCAAGCTGGATTTAGAAAATGCAGAGGAACCAGAGATCAAATTTCCAACATCCAGTGGATCATAGAAAAAGCAAGAGAATTCCAGAAAAACATCTACTTCTGCTTTATTGATTACAGCAAAGCCTTTGACTGTGTAGATCATAACAAGATATGGAAAATTCTTCAAGAGATGGGAATACCAACCCACCTATCCTGCCTCCTGAGAAACCTGTATGCAGATCAAGAAGCAACAGTTAGAACTGCACATGAAACAACAGACTGGTTCTAAATTGGGAAAGGAGAATGTCAAGGCTATATATTGTCACACTGCTTATTTAACTTATATGCAGAGTATATCATGCAAAATGCAAGGCTGGATGAAGCACAAGCTGGAATCAAGATTGCCAGGAGAAATATCAATAGCCTTAGAAATGCAGATGACACTACCCTTATGACAGAAGGTGAGGAGGAACTGAAAGAACCTCTTGATCAAAGTGAAAGAGGAGAGTGAAAAAAACTGACTTAAAACTCAACATTCCAAAAACTAGGATCATGGCATCTGGTCTCATCACTTTATGGCAAATAGATGGGGAAACAATGGAAACAGTGAGAAATTTTATTTTCCTTGGCTCCAAAATCACTGCAAATGGTGACTGCAGCCATGAAATTAAAAGAGGCTTGCTCCTTGGAAGAAAAGCTATGATCAACCTAGACAGCATATTAAAAAGCAGAGACATTACTTTGCCAACAAATATCCATCTAGTCAAAGCTATGGTTTTTCTAGTAGTCATATATGGATGTGAGAGTTGAACTATAAAGAAAGCTGAGTGCCGAAGAATCGATGCTTTTGAACTGTGGTTGTTCGAGAAGAGTCCTGAGAGTCCCTTGGATAGCAAGCAGATCCAACCGGTCCATCCTAAAGGAAATCAGTCCTGAATATTCATTGGAAGAACTGACACTGAAGCTGAAACTCCAATACTTTGGCCACCTGATGCGAAGAACTGATTCATTGGAAAAGACCTTGATACTGGGAAAGATTGAAGGCAGTAGGAGAAGGGGAAAACAGAGGATGAGATGGTTAGATGGCATCACCGACTCGATAGACATGAGTTTGAGCAAGCTCTGGGAGTTGGTGTTGGACAGGGAAGCCTGGCATGTTGCAGTCCATGGGGTTGCAAAGAGTCGGACATGACAGGGACTGAACTGAACTGATTATTGGCCTATTGAGATTTTCTATTTCTCCATGTTTTTGAAACCTAATATATTACATTCAGATTATCCAGTTTGTTGGAGTACAATTTTTCACAATACTCTATTATACTCCTATTTATTTCTATAAAATCTATAGTATTATACCCTCTTTCATTTCTGATTTTAGTTACTTGGGTATTCTCTCTCTTCTTCCTTTGTCAGTCTCTCTAAAGGATTATCAATTTTGTTGACCTTTTCAAAGAATCAACTCTTGGTTATGCAGATGTTCTCTGTTTCTTTTATATTCCGTTTTATTTATCCCTCTTATCTGCATTAGTTCCTTCCTCTGATAGCTTTGGATTTAATGCATTCTTTTAATTATTGTTTCTGAAGATATAGTTAGATTATTGATTTGAGATCTTTCTCATTTTTTTAATGTAACTATTGAAGATGTAAATTTCCCTCTTGGCCCTGCTTTCAGTGTATCCAGTGGTTTCCATATGTTGCACTGCTTTGTGTATTTAGGTACTCTGATGTTCCATGCATATGTATTTATAACTGCTGTAACTTCCAGGTCAATTGACTGTTTTATTATATAGTGGCCTTCTTTGTCCTGTGAGGGTTTTTGACTTAAAATCTGTTTTGTCTGATGCCGTTATAGCCTTGTGCTTCTGTCACACCTCTTCGAGTTGCCTTCCTCCAGTATCTCATGGTTACAAAGGATGGCTTCTGGCTTTTTCCTCCTGTTATCATATCTGTGTACAGCCTAGGTCAGCAAGCCCTAATGCCTTGATGTTGTAGGTAGAAAGAGTCTCTGCTCTGAACTGTCATCTAGAGAAGCAATGATAGAAGAAAGGATGGATAGAGGAACCTGGTGATCTACAGTCCATGAGGGTGCAAAGAGTCAGACATGACTGAGCAACTAATACTTTCACTTTTCAAAGTAGTTTGTTAGAACCCTAACCCCTGATGTGATTGAATTTTATAGGGCTTTTAGGAGGCAATTAAGGTTAAACAAGGTTATAAGGATGGGGTTCTAATTTAGCAGGGTTGGTGGCCTTATAAGAAGAGCAAGAGAGACCTGTCTCTCTCCATGTGCACTCACTAAGGAAAGGCTATGTCAGGACATAGAAGGCCACCATCTGCAAGCTGGGAAAAGAAATAAACCAGAAATTGGATTGGTTGGCACTTAGACCTCGAATTTCTACTCAACAGAACTATAAGAAATAAATTTCTGTTATTTAAGCCACCCAATCTATGTATTCTGTTGTGGCAGCTCAAGCTAAGATAAACCTGTTCATCAGTTCAGTTCAGTTCAGTCGCTCAGTCGTGTCCGACTCTTTGCGACCCCATGAATCGCAGCACGCCAGGCCTCCCTGTTCATCACCATCTCTCGGAGTTCACTCAGACTCACATCCATTGAGTCAGTGATGCCATCCAGCCATCTCATCCTCGGTCGTCCCCTTCTTCTCCTGCCCCCAATCCCTCCCAGCATCAGAGTCTTTTCCAATGAGTCAACTCTTCGCATGAGGTGGCCAAAGTACTGGAGTTTCAGCTTTAGCATCATTCCTTCCAAAGAAATCCCAGGGTTGATCTCCTTCAGATCAGGGCTGATCTCCTTCAGAATGGACTGGTTGGATCTCCTTGCAGTCCAAGGGACTCTCAAGAGTCTTCTCCAACACCACACTTCAAAAGCATCAATTCTTCGGCGATCAGCCTTCTTCACAGTCCAACTCTCACATCCATACATGACCACAGGAAAAACCATAGCCTTGACTAGACGGACCTTAGTTGGCAAAGTAATGTCTCTGCTTTTGAATATACTATCTAGGTTGGTCATAACTTTTCTTCCAAGGAGTAAGCGTCTTCTAATTTCATTTGGTGATAATTAATTATAAGCTGAAACTCCAGTACTTTGGCCACCTCATGCGAAGAGTTGATTCATTGGAAAAGACCCTGATGCTGGGAGGGATTGGGGTCAGGAGGAGAAGGGGACGACCGAGGATGAGACGGCTGGATGGCATCACGGACTCGATGGACGTGAGTCTGAGTGAACTAGGGAGTTGGTGATGGACAGGGAGGCCTGGCATGCTGCAATTCATGGGGTCACGGAGAGTCGGACACGACTGAGCGACTGAAATGAACTGAACTGATGGGACCAGATGCCATGATCTTAGTTTTTTGAATGTTGAGTTTTAAACCAGGCTTTTCACTCTCCTCTTTTACCTTCATCAAGAGGCTCTTTAGTTCCTCTTTGCTTTCTGTCATTAGGGTGGTGTCATCTGCATACCTGAGGTTATTGATATTTCTCCCGGCAATCTTGATTGCAGCTTCTAGTTCATCCAGCCCAGCATTTCACATGATGTGCTCTGATTATAAGTTAAATAAGCAGGCTGACAATATAAACCCTTGACATACTCCTTTCCCAACTTGGAACCAATCTGTTTTTCCATGTCCAGTTCTAACTGTTGCTTCTTGATCTGCATACAGGTTTCTTAGGAGGCAGGTAAAGTGGTCTGGTATTTCCTCTCTCGAAATATTTTCCAGAGTTTCTTGTGATTCACACAGTCAAAGGCTTTAGCATAGTCAGTGAAGCAGAAATAGATGTTTTTCTGGAATTCTCTTGCTTTTTCTTTGATCCAACAAATGTTGGCAATTTTCTCTGTGGTTCCTCTGCCTTTCTAAATCCAGCTTGAACAAATGGAAGTTCTCAGTTAAAAGTACTGTTAAAGCCTAGCTTGAAGGAATTTGAGCATTACTTTGTTAGCATGTGAAATGAGTGCAGTTGTATAGTAGTTTGAACATTCTTTGACATTGCCCTTCTTTGGATTGGAATGAAAACTGATCTTTTCCAGTTCTGTGTCCACTGCTGAGTTTTCCAAATTTGCTGGTATATTGAGTGCAGCACTTTAACAGCATCATCTTTTAAAGTCTGAAACAGCTCAGCTGAAATTCCATCGCCTCCACTAGCTTTGTTTGTAGTGATGCTTCTGAAGGCCCACTTGACTTTGCACTCCAGGATGTCTGGCTCTAGGTGAGTGACTACACCATCATGGTTGTCCAGGTCATTAAGACCTTTATGTATAATTCTTCTGTGTATTCTTGCCACCTTTTCTTAGTATCCTCTGCTTCTGTTAGGTCCATTCCATTTCTGTCCTTTATTGGGCCAATATTTGCATGAAATGTTCCCTTAGTATCTCTAATTTTCTTGAAAAGATCTCTAATCTTTTCCATTCTATTGTTTTCCTCTATTTCTTTGCATTATTCACTTTAGAAGACTTTGTTATCTTTCCTTGCTATTCTCTGGAACTCTTCATTCAGATGGGTGAACTTTCCTTCTGTCCTTTGCCTTTCACTGTTCTTTTCTCGGCTATTTGTAAGGCCTCTTTAGCTAACCATTTTGCCTTGTTGCATTTCTTTTTCTTGGGTATGTTTTGATCACTGCCTCCTGTTCAGTGTTTTGAACCTCTATCCATAGTTCTTCAAGCATTGTCTATCAGATCTAACCTATTGAATCTATTTGTTACTTCCACTGTATAAGGAATTTGATTTAGGTCGTACCTGAATGGCCTAGTGGTTTTCCGTATTTTCATCAATTCAAGTCTATATTTTGCAATTAGGAGTTCATGATCTGAGCCATGGTCAGCTCCAGGTCTTGTTTTTACTGACTGTATAGAGCTTCTCCATCTTAGACTCCAAAGAATATAATCAATCTGATTTCAGTATTGACTCTCTGATGATGTCCACATGTAGAATCATCTTTTGTTTTGTTGGAAGAGGATGTTTGCTATGACCAATGCATTCTCTTGGCACGACGCTGTTAGCCTTTGTCCTGCTTCATTTTGTACTCGAAGGCCAAACTTGCATATTACTCCAGTTACCTCTTGATTCCCTACTTTTGCATTCCAGTCACCTATAATAAAAGGGACATCTTTTTTTGGTGTTAGTTCTAGAAGGTCTTATAGATATATATTGATATATAAGCAATATCATATGATATTTGTCTTTCTCTGACTTTCTTCACTCAGTATGACAACTTCTAGGTTCATGTGTGTTGCTGTAAATAGCATTATTTTGTTCTTTTATATGGCTTAGAAATATTCTATTATATATACGTACCACATCTTTTCCCATTCATCTGTCAGTAGACATTTAGATTTTTTCCATTATCTGGCTATCATAAATAGTGCTGCAGTGAACATAGGTTACATGTATCTTTTTGAGTTGTGTTTTTTTCCATGTATATGCCTAGGAGTGAGATAGCTGGGTCATATCATAGTTCTATTTTTAGTTTTTTAAAGACTCACCTTACTGTTCTCCTTAGTGGCTGTATCATTTTAATTTCCATCCAGAAGTTCAAGAGGGTTCCCTTTCCTCTACTATCTTTCCAACATTTATTGTTTGTAGATTTTTTTGATGATGGCCATTCTGACTAGTGTCAGGGGATACTGCATTAGAGTTTTGATTTGCATTTTCCTAATAATTGTGATATTGAGCATCATTTCCTGTACCTCTTGGCCATTTGTATGTCTTTGGAGAAATGTCTATTTAGATCTGCTTATTTTTTGATTGGGTTGGTTGTTTGTTTTGATATTGAGCTGCATGAGTTTTTTGTGTATTTTTGAAATTAATCTTTTGTCAATTGCTTTGTTTACAGATATTTTCTCCCATTTTGAGAGTTTTCTTTTTATCTTGTTTATGGTTTCCTTTGCTGCACAAAAGCTTTTAAACTTAATTAGATCTCATTTGTTTGTTTTTATTTTCCTTATTCTAAGAGGTGGATCAAAAAAGATCTTGCTGTGATTTATTTCAAAGGGTATTTTTCCTATTTTCCTCAAAGAGTTTTATAATGTCTGGCCTTACATTTAGGACTTTAGTCAATTTTGAGTTTATTTTTGTGTCGTGTTATGGAGTCTACTAATTTCATTCTTTTACATGTGGCTATTCAGTGTTCCCAGCACCACTTATTGGAGAATCTGTGTTTTTTTCCATTGTATATTCTTGCCTTCTTTGTCATAGAATAGGTGATGATAGTTGTGTGGGCTTATCTCTGGGCTTTCTCCTTGTTTCATTGATCTATACTCCTGTTTTTGTGCCAGTATGACACTGTTTTGATGACTGTAGCTTTATATTATAGTCTGAAGTCAGTTCAGTTCAGTCGCTCAGTCGTGTCCAACTCTTTGCAACCCCATGAATCGCAGCACTCCGGGCCTCCCTGTCCATCAACTCCTGGAGTTCACTCAAACTCATGTGCCTCGAGTCAGTGATGCCATCCAGCCATCTCATCTCTGTCATCCCCTTCTCCTCCTGCCCCCATTCCCTCCTAGCATCAGGGGCTTTTCCAACGAGTCAACTCTTCTCATGAGGTGGCCAAAGTATTGGAGTTTCAGCCTCAGCATCAGTCCTTCCAATGAACAGCCATGACTGGTCTCCTTTAGGATGGACTGGTTGGATTTCCTTGCAATTCAAGGAACTCTCAAGTCTTCTCGAGTCTTCTTCAACACCACAGTTCAAAAGCATCAATTCTTCGGTGCTCAGCTTTCTTCACAGTGCAACACTCACAACCATACATGACCACTGAAAAAACCATAGCCTTGACTAGACAGACCTTTGTTGGCAAAGTAATATCTCTGGTTTTTAATATGCTGTCTAGGTTGGTCATAACTTTCCTTCTGAGGAGTAAGCATCTTTTAATTTCATGGCTGCAATCACCATCTGCAGTGATTTTGGAGCCCCCAAAAATAAAGTCTGACACTGTTTCCACTGTTTCCCCATCTATTTGCCATTAAGTGATGGGACCAGATGCCATATCTTAGTTTTNTTTTGAAAATGCTATCTAGCTTGGTCATAACTTTTCTTCCAAGGAGTAGGCATCTTCTAATTTCATGGCTGCAGTCACCATCTGCAGTGATTTTGGAGCCCAGAAAAATAAAGTCTGACAGTGTTTCCACTGTTTCCCCATCTATTTCCCATGAAGTGATGGGACCAGATGCCATGATCTTCGTATTCTGAATGTTGAGCTTTAAGCCAACTTTCTCACTCTCCACTTTCACTTTCATCAAGAGGCTTTTTAGTTCCTCTTCACTTTCTGCCATAAGGGTGATGTCATCTGTATATCTGAGGTTATTGATATTTCTCCCGGCAATCTTGATTCCAGCTTGTGTTTCTTCCAGCCCAGCGTTTCTCATGATGGACTCTGCATATAAGTTAAATAAGCAGGGTGACAGTATACAGCCTTGACGTACTCCTTTTCCTATTTGGAACCAGTCTGTTGTTCCATGTCCAGTTCTAACTGTTGCTTCCTGGCCTGCGTACAGATTTCTCAAGAGGCAGGTCAGGTGGTCTGGTACTCCCATCTCTTTCAGAATTTTCCACCTGAATCACTTGCTATGAACCAGAAATTAACGTCACATTGTAAATTCACTATATGTCTATGAAAAATAAAAAATAAATCACACTGATAGTAGATTACTTTATTACTATGATATGTAAGATAATATATAAGACTTGAGGTTAAGATGGAAAGTTTTAATATATACGCAATAATCAATTGTTTTTAGTGTTACCACTATTTATTTCAATGGTTTGAAGTTTGTTGATGGTATAAATTCATAGCTTGAGGGATTGGAGGATGGAGAGAAAATGCTAAAGAATAAATGTTGGTTATCTTCATCTTAAAGACATCTATTCATTAACAATAGGGTTCCTAGTGTAGATGGTGGTGTTAAGGAACTGGAATCTTAAGAAAATCAGAAATCTTTTTTTATAGTTACAGAAAGCCCTTTTATAGTCCTTTAATTATAAAAGAAGTTTAGCAAAAAATGGCATTTTCTCAAAAAGCATAAAGATGATCCTTTCTTCCAAAAAGTCTTAATTCCATGATGCAGCAGACAATTCTAGTTGGTCAGAATTTATTCCATTGGATGGGATCAAGGCCCAGGGTTATGCAGGACAAATATGACTATTAAACAGCCATGCCTAAGAACTAATAAAGTCGTTAAGAAAGGGTTCATGGGCTTGTGGGCTAAATGGATATCTTACCTTTACCCAAAGAGAGATTTATTTCTTTGAGCTCTGATTTTTGTCACAAACCCAAGCAAGAATCATACTCGACATAGTTTTATTATTTTGGTTGCCATATTGGTTTTTTGGAATCATGTTTGAAATAATGCCGAAGAGTTAATTAAATAAGATGTTTGTAGTCATATATTTAAAGTTGGAACAGATTTAGTTACTCAAGCCTTTGTTATAATAGTATTTCCACAAGAAAATCAAATTCATTTTACATCACCTAACATACAGCTTCCCCCACCCCAAGAACATAATTTACCATATGTACAAAGACTGCTGCTATTTGGATTCCCTTGGATATCTTTATCCAGCATTTGTCTGAGAGGAAATTGCCTTATGCATAATCTAAAATAATTGAAATAATTGGAAGTATAATGAGAGCCAACATTTAGAAGCTCCCTTGTGCTTCTTTCTGCTCTGCAAAATAAAATTATCACTGAATGTGTTCATGTTTTAAAATTTAAACAGACTTGGTAGATTAATCTTGGTTCCTAAATGTGCAGAGGTAGTTATATAAGGTGGTTGGTGTCCCTAAAACAGGTGTTAAAAGATCTTTTTAAGCTTCCTGATATATTTGCATATTTACTATGATGAAGTGGTAATTTGCATTATAGAGCTGATTACAGAAATCAGTATATCATTGAGCTGTATTTTTAAAAATTCGTATTATTTCTTGTTTCTCTGCTTTTTACGATACATGTAACACCGTTAATAATGTTTTCAGACATCCCTGAGAGATTTGTAGACTTGTTTTAGTTTTCATGGTTGATAGCTATTGGCTTAGAAAAGAAAGTCATTCCTGTGTGTGGCTCCCAGGATCCATTTTAGCATCTGGCCAAATGTTGCACTTTTTACATGGATTCCACTCCATTTCTACATTCATGTTTAGAAGTCACAGTGAAATTAAATGAAAAGTCTGAGAAAGAGATTGGGTAAATACTTTGACCACCTGATGGGAAGAGCCGACTCACTTGAAAAGACTCTGATGTTGGGAAAGATTTACAGCAAGAGGAGAAGGGGGCAACAGAGGATGAGATGGTTAGATAACATCACTGACTGAAGGGACATGAGTTTGAGCAAACTCAGGAAGGTACTGAAGGACAGGAAAGCCTGGCGTGCTGCAGTCCATGGGTTCACAAAGAGTCAGACACGACGTAGCTACTGAACAACGAAAGCAAGCTGAGATTTCCTTCTTTAGGCTTCATAAAAGGCTGGGAAAGTGTTCTGTCTTCTGAACTAGGGAAGAAGGACCAATAAAGAAAGAACTTCCGTAAACATTGCAAGGATGTTCAAAAGGTGCTGGGCAGGCAGAAAATATGATAGCACTCCAGGGACATTTTTGTTAAAGTAGATTGATTCATAAAGAAAATATATCCAGATTAAAAGAAAGGTGAGTTCGATTGAGTTCGATTTATTATTCTTTCTTCAAATCATAGATTTTATTTGTTAAAGGAGGCTTTATTTTCAGACATGTCTGTGTCACTTAACCTTATCATTCAAATTTCTGTCCACATGTGCATAGCAAATCTTGACTTTGGTAGGCCATAAACACAAAACCTAAGCAAATTAAATTTGGGGGGAGAAACTCATTTTCCTTATCCCCAACCTTGTGCTGACTTCTATCGTGAGTGTCATCACTAGCTGACCCATTTCTCTACATGGAAAAATGGAAATTACTTTTCTCCTCCATGATGTGGGAACCTGCCAATTTTTCCTGTCTGATACAGTCTCCTTTAGACATTGTTCTGATATTTCTGATATGTTTTTCTTTAGTCAGCATTCTCTTATCTTACCAATAACCTGAAAATCATGTCCCTAAATTGGATCTCTTTGAAGGAAAAAAAAAAAATGAGAACGTGAGCTCTGAGGCAGACTGCCATGGTTCAACTGGAAGACACAAGAATCCTTAAAAAAAAATGCATTTCTCGCTAATTTTAAAGGAAATATATAGTAATTGTTGGATATTTAAAAGCAAAAATACCTAAAAAGGAAAAATAAAACTTCCAGAATCGTATCCTTCAGTATTAGCATTTAAGTGTATTTCCTTCTGAAGTTTTATCTACGTGCATGGAGGGGAGAGCTCATGGTGAGTGACGGGAGCTCAAGAGAGAAGGTAGTTGGTTTTATAAAACTAGTATATTGTTCATAATGTTAAATCCTGCTTTCTTCTTTTGTGGCATTAAGTTTCTTGTATCACTTAATAATAGCTAATATTTATTGAGTGTTTACAATATGGTAGTCACTCCTGTAAGCACTTTATATATATTAACTCATTGAATCTTTTCTAGAGTCCCTAATATAAGTACTGTCATTGTCTACTTTTGTCACATGAGGAAACAGAATTACAGAAAGATTTTAAAAGTCACCCAGGTTCACAAAGCTTGTAAATGAGATTCAAACTCAGATCTCACTCTCGAGTCCGTCTGTGGCTTTTCACTTTAGCTGTTGATTTCCATCACTTTAAAACATGATTTGCAATATCTATATGATATTCAATCATGAATACTATTGATTTTTCTTCTTTTCCTTTAATGTTATATTTTTGTGAACAGTTTCTCTGGCCATTAATGTGATTTTCAAACATATTATTTAGTGACTGCATAATGTTCATTTGTATGGGTATTTGTATCAAGCCTGAGTCTGTTTCCAGTTTTTTTTTGTGTGTGTGTGTGATACCATTCACTTCAATATCTTTTTTTTAATATAAATATATTTATTTTAATTGGAGGCTAATTACTTTACAATATTGTATTGGTTTTGCCATACATCAACATGAATCTGCCACGGATAAACAGAGTCCCTCTCTGGGCCTGGGCATAAAGCATCTTTGGGGTTATGGTCTCCCCACCATAGCCATGACAAAGGGCCTTGTCTGAGGAGTCTGTGCCAAGGGAACAAAAGATGCTCCACAGTTTACATAGACAAGAGATAATTGTGATAAACCGATTTCTGGAACATCAAGAGAAATTTGATCATTCTGAACCACCTCCAAAAGCAGGCAAAACAAACCTTTTATGGCCTGTGTCCTGGCTTCCCTACCATCCTGTTATCCTAGGCAAAAAGGCAAATGGAACAAATGACCAGGAAAATCAGAATGGAGGCAAAGAAAATATCAGCGTTGCTTTCCCGGCAGAGTGCGGGCAGCTTTGTGACAAAGATAACTCATCCACAGAGGAGGGTCATGGCAATGCCGGGCAGTGGAAGGGGCATGTCTTGATCTTTATAAATGTGAAAAGCTGAGGCAGAAAGAGAAGACTCTTATTTGCCCAGATAAATGGAAGCAGAGATCAGGAGGCCTGCCAGAAACAGTCCTGTTTGCTTCTGGGCAGAACTTGGCCTGCTATTTGATGGGGACTCTAGCTTACCATATTTACAGGAATAATTGAAAAGAATCTCTGAAGTTCTAAGAATAAAGTTCAGGTCTAGATCACACTGAAGTCTTGGACTGAAGACTAAGGAATTAGATCTTTTTAAAGCATGTCCACAGGATATAATAAATCTCTGGTCCTCTTATAAACTCACTGCAGGGGCAGTCTCAATTCAAGTAAAGCACCACTTGTATTTTTGGGAAGGCAATGTCCTTTAACCCTAGTGGTAACCTTATCAGGATGTCCACTGTCTTCTTGAGGACTAAGGAGGGAGAAAGGTGCTATACTTTTAACCATTGTCACTGCCTCAAGCTTGCATTGTGCTAAGTTGCTTCAGCTGTGTTCAACTCTTTGCGACCCTACGTACTGTAGCCCACCAGGCTCCTCTGTCCATGGGATTCTGCAAGCAAGAATACTGGGGTGCATTGCCATGCCCTTCTCCAGGGAATCTTCTCAACCCAGGGATTTAACCCATGCCTCATGTCTCCTGCATTGACAGGTGGGTTCTTTGAGATGGATCTGGCCTTCTTTGTGAACATAACCTCAGGCATAAGCCCAACAAGCCAGATGTCATTAGAGCCAAGAATGGGGAGACCATACAAGTCAATAACATTGATGCTGAGCGAACGATAGTAACTAACATTCTCTATTCTATGACACTCTCAATGCACATCTTCAATCCAGAGTTCATCAGAAATGTTTCAACCTTAGCAAGTGCCATAGACATATCTTTGTTGAAGGGTGAGGAGGACAAGTATGACTGGAATCTTTACCAGTTCACACTGGTGGTATACCAAACTACTTGAGGCCAGCATTGAACTGGATTACCATGTCTGAAGGATGTCTCTATTTGAATGTCATGTAAGGCAGGTTACAGACTGTCAGCTAGTTACTGTTAGTAACAGTGGATAGTGTAGGTCTGTAGGGCCGTGTCAAGCCACACCACAGCTGAATGGGACTCATTCTCAATGGGCTCATTTAATAATGACCAGTAAAGATGAGACCAGTGATAACCAGTAAAGATGAGATTCCATGTCTAAGGAAAAACATGACCAGGAGGCCAACAAGGACTCTGACAGAATTCTTGTTAGGTTCAGTCAAGAACAAGGTTAAGGTTTAATTTAAATACTATAAAATTTCTACAGCCTAACTTAAATCGGACAGTTGAACTTCAAAATATTTTTGAATGGCTGGAAATTTTTTAAAGGAAACAAGTGATGGCATTTTTAAAATGCAGAATAAGATGAAATATGTGTCTTAGGTTTACTTTTCCAGTTTATGCAAAAATTCAGTGATTTTAAAAATAAAACTAGTATCTTTCTGGACAAGGAATTTTTTTTTTTCCACAGTTGGTCCTTGTTGGTTATATGTGTGTGTGTCTGTGTGTGTGTGTATATATATATATATATATTTTTTTTTTTTTTTTATTTTAATTTTGGCCACACCCAGCAGTATGTGGGACCTTAGTTCCCATCCAGGGATCAAACCCAGGCTCTCTGTATTAGAAGGTAGAGTCTTAACCACCGAACTGTTGAGGAAATCCTTGGGCAAGGATTTTTTTTAAACATACTCTATAACCAGTAATTAATTGTTTACAAATTGCCTAGTCACTTTTCAGGTTATATAATAGAATTGAGAAGCAAAATACAGTGTTTAGAATTTGTGCTTTACTAGAGACTGAACAAACTGAAGTTACTCAGCAGTTTTCAGAAACAAATTCAGCTTTTTAGAAAAAAAATTAAAATTGCACTATAGGAATGTTTCTTAGATTATCTGTAAGCCTTAGCTGAATATCTAATCATTTTTGAAGTCAAGGGTTATGAATATTTTTAATGTTTTTTATTTTGCTACATTTTGCCAAATTACTCTCCAGAAAGTTAATATCAATTTACTTTTCCACCAAAGTATGTTGCTTTATCAGTTAGTGGTTGTAAGCTCTTGCAAGAAAAAGGCTATACCTTTTTTGCTTTTATTACTGTGCATCTTGTCAGGTATAATGTCTCACTTTATAATAGAAACTCAGTAAATGTTTTTGAATAAAGAAAGAAATGTACTTAACAATGGCTGTTTTAAGACTTTAAGTAGTTTTTTACCCCTCTGGCTTTTCTTTATATGCTGTTTTGCATATGCATGCTTCTACTTAAGAAAGAAATTACCCTCTTTTCATTGCTTTACCTATTTTGAATTACCAGGTATGCAGGGAAAGTATAATTAACCTACAAAGAGTATTACAAAGCTTAATTTAAGGGGTTACAAAGAATCCGACATGACTAAGCAATTAGGCACAGTGTGGTACAGTACAACTGTTGTGTTGTTCGGTCGCTCAGTTGTGTCCTACTCTTTGCAACCCCATGGACTGCAGCACAGCAGGCTTCCCTGTCCTTCACCATCTCCCAGAGCTTGCTCAAACTCATGTCCATCAAGTCGGTGATGCCATACAACCATCTCATCCTCTGTGGTCCCCTTCTCCTCCCGACTTAAATCCTTCCCAACATCAGGGTCTTATCTAATGAATCAGCTCTTTATATTAGGTGGCCGAAGTATTGGAGTTTCAGCTTCAGCATCAATCCTTCCAATGAATATTCAGGATTTATTTCCTTTAGGATTGACTAGTTGGATCTCCTTGCAGTCCAAGGGACTCTAAAGAATCATCTCCAATACCACCGTTCGAAAGCAGCGTTTCTTTGGTGCTCAGCCTTCTTTATGGTCCAACTCTCACATCCGTACATGACTACTGGAAAAACCATAGCTTTGACTATATGGACCTTTGTCAGCAGAGTGATGTTTCTGCTTTTTAATACATTGTCTAGGTTTGTCATAGCTCTTCTTCCAAGGAGCAAGTGTCTTTGAATTTCATGGCTGCAGTCACCATCTGGAGTGATTTTGGAGCCCAAGAAAAATAAAGTCTGTCACTGTTTCCGTTGTTTCCTCATCTGTATGCCATGAAATGATGGGACTGGATGCCTTGATCTTAGTTTTTTAAATACTAAGTTTTAAGCCAGCTTTTTCACTCCTCTTTCACCTTCATCAAGGGGCTCTTTAGTTCCTCTTCACTTTCTGCCATAACGGTGGTTTCATCTGCATATCTGAGGTTATTGGTATTTCTCCCATCAGTCTTGATTCCAGCTTGTGCTTCATCCAGCCCTGCATTTCACATAATGTACTCTGCATATAAGTTAAATAAGTGTGAACTGAAAGTCACTCAGTCATGTCTGACTCTTTGCAACCCCATAGACTGTACAGTCCTTGGAATTCTCTAGGCCAGAATACTGGAGTGGGTGGCCAAGGGATCCAGGGCATTGTCCCACCCCAGGGGTCGAACCCTGATCTCCTGCACTGCAGACAGATTCTTTACCCTCTGAGCCACCAGGGAAGCCCAGGTTAAAGAAACAGGGTGACAATATACAACCTTGACGCACTCCTTTCCCAGATTTGAACCATTCTATTGTTCCATGTTCAGTTCTAACTGTTTTCTTGACTTGCATACAGGTTTCTCAGGAGGGAGGTAAGGTGGTCTGGTATTCCCATCTCTAAGAATTTTCCACAGTTTGTTGTGATTCACATAGTCAGTGTCTTTAACGTAGTCAGTGAAGCAGAAGTAATTTTTTTTTTTTAATCCTCTTGCTTTTTCTATGATCCACTGGATGTTGGCAGCTTGATTTCTGGTTCTCTGCCTTTTCTAAGTCCAGCTTATACACCTGGCAGTTCTCAGTTCATGTACCGTTGAAGCTTAGCTTGGAGGATTTTGAGCATGACCTTGCTAGCTAGTACAACTATTATTTCTTCTTAATCACTTCAACGATGTCCCATCTTATGTTTTGCCCTCTCCATTATATTTCTGATGTCAATTTTTATATTTTTCATTTTCAGAAATACCATTAGGTTCTTCCTCAGATTTACCTATAAGTTTTAAAAGTCTCATGTTCCCTGGGCATACATTTGATACTTGTTTTATTTCTTTATACATACTTATTATCTATTTGTCCATAATTAAAATCCCTTCCGCTCCGCTCTGTAGGTCTGATTCTATGTCTTCTTCCTGCTGAGCTGCTCAGGTATTGGCTAACCATGCCGGCAAGCTCATGCTCTCCTAGAAACTTCATCTGTGGGAGTTCTTCGAGGCCTGAGTGGAAGGTATGATCCTGCAGAGAGGATTATTTGTGAGGCTCCATAAACATGGTGAATTCTAATTCCAACGTGCACTAGTGAGCTGCTCAGGTATTGGCTAACCATGCCGGCAAGCTCATGCTCTCCTAGAAGCTTCATCTGTGGGAGTTCTTCGAGGCCTGAGTGGAAGGTATGATCCTGCAGAGAGGATTATTTGTGAGGCTCCATAAACATGGTGAATTCTAATTCCAACGTGCACTAGTGTTGATTTGGGATTAGGAATTGTCAGGGGTGCCTTTCCCTGCTCCCCATGCCAGGCCCTGAGTCAAGACCGAGGCAGGCAAGCAGGTTCGCCCACCGTCTGCTTCTAGAACATGGGTTTTTTGTTTCCCCAAGTCGTTCATTGCAAGGGAGAGGCAGGGATTCTGATCCAGCCTCCTATTTTGCAGGGCCCCAGGCTTGTCCTCTGACTACCAAAATCCCATAGGCTAAAGCTCATACTCTAGACCTTCAAAATGGGAAGAGGCCTAGGGAAACTCTTTCTTCAGCCCTGGCTTACTAGGAGGCACCGGATTCTTTTCCCACCAGAGGATTCAGTTCTTCTTCTAACAGTTAAAATATGGGTTTTTTTTTTTTTTAATGTTTATTCAGCATATTTAGTCTTTTATACTGAGAGGACTTCTTCTGACATCAGGTCTACAGTATTGGAGTTAGACCTTTTGTTTTCTTAGAAGAGAGATCTTTCTAAGGTCTTTCTGACCTACACTCATAGGTCAGTTTAATTTTCTAGGTCACAACCAAGAGCAGAGAAATATGTTAAACGTAGCCATAGATACCATTTTGAGTATGTAAAAATGCAATGAGCTCTATGCCAAGTGTTCTATAGGATTGATTTTATTTAATCAACTATTACCATCACTGCTCTGTGAGAGAACTACTGTCATTCATGTGGTAAAGATGACACCTAAGCTTAGCAAGTTTCTTATGAATTGCCCAGGACCACAGAACTAATTGAAGGCAGGAGGAGAAGGGGATGACTGAGGATGAGATGGTGATGGCATCACTGACTCAATGCACATGAGCTTGAGCAAGCTTCGGGAATTGGTGATGGACAGGGAAGCTTGGCGTGCTGCAGTCCGTGGGGTCGCAAAGAGTCGGACACAACTGAGCGACTGAACTGAACAGGACTAATGGGCTTCCCCAGTGGCTCCGTGGTAAAGAAGCCACCTGCAATGCAGAAGATTCAGAAACCCAAGTTTGATCCCTGGGTTAGGAAGATCCCCTGGGGGAGGAAATGGCAACCCACTCCAGCATTCTTGCCCAGAAAATCCCATGGACAGAGGAGCCTGGCGGGCTACAGACCATGGGGTCACAAATGAGTCGGACATGACTGAGCAACTAAACAACAACAAACATAACTAATAAGAAATTTGTAATCTTGACCTTGGATCCTCATGAAAAGGTTAAATTATGCCTGATGAAATCTTTTTAGACTTGGTGCATTGCTATTTTTAAAGGCATCAAAATGTGTAATATATCTTAAATTTCCATTTAAATTGTGTTATTGCAGATCAGCATGCTGTTACCCTATTAAAAAGATAAGCATATCAAAGGAGTAGTGAAGGCAATTTAACTTCCTTTCTTTACTACTTTGCCTCCTCAGAGAAAAATTACTCCTAGAATACTTCCCAAGGATTTTCTGAATATCAAATCCCAAAGCACATTTATCAGCCTGGATGGGAAGGGAAACTTTGGTCAAGGATTTTAGAGATTGATTGCTAGCCGTGGATCCTTTTTGGTCCATTGCTGCTAAGTCGCTTCAGTCATGTCTGACTCTGTGCGACCCTAGAGACGGCAGCCCATCAGAATCCTCCATCCCTGGGATTCTCCAGGCAAGAACACTGGAGTGGGTTGCCATTTCCTTCTCCAATGCATGAAAGTGAAAAGTGAAAGTGAAGTTGCTCAGTCGTTTCCGACTCAGCGACGCCATGGACTGCAGGCTACCAGGCTCCTCCATCCATGGGATTTTCCAGGCAAGAGTACTGGAGTGGGGTGCCATTGTCCATTAATTCATCCCAAAACACTTTTCTCCCACACCTTTAGCCAACTGTGTGGTATTTGGTTATAGTGTTAATATATAGTAGTTCTCTTTATGAAAACGTGTTCTTTTATTTATATACTTTTTTTTTCCCAGTTGAGCCTTAATGTTAGGAATCAGACTTGGAAACTGAGACTTTTCTTAGTAATTCCATATGGTGTTGTTTGAAGTACTGTCTTCTCAGGTAGTGAATGTTTATATTGAACCTTCTTGTGCGTGTGTGACATTGTTTCCTGTTCAGCAGTTTGGGGGTAGATGTTGAAACTGCCATGTCTGTGTTTTTCTCAAGCAAGTTTTCTCTCTCCTGGTCAGTCAATTGTTTCTCCTAAAGTAACCAGTCTTTATCAGTCCAGGAAAATGAAGAAAAAGATTTCTGGGAAGACACTCTGCCCAAATCCGGAAGAATGGTTTCCCTAGGGTTTTGACTTGAAACAGTGGAAACAGTGTCAGACTTTATTTTTGGGGGGCTCCAAAATCATTGCAGATGGTGATTGCAGCCATGAAATTAAAAGACGCTTACTCCTTGGAAGAAAAGTTATGACAAACCTAGATAGTATATTCAAAAGCAGAGACATTACTTTGCCGACTAAGGTCCGTCTAGTCNGCTTCATCCAGCCTGGCATTTCGCATGATGTACTCTGCATACACTGTCTCTTATACACATTCCTTGGAAGAAAAGTTATGTCCAACCTAGATAGCATTTTCAAAAGCAGAGACATTACTTTGCTGACTAAGGTCCGTCTAGTCAAGGCTATGGTTTTTCCTGTGGTCATGTATGGATGTGAGAGTTGGACTGTGAAGAAGGCTGAGTGCCGAAGAATTGATGCTTTTGAACTGGTGTTGGAGAAGACTCTTGAGAGTCCCTTGGACTGCAAGGAGATCCAACCAGTCCATTCTGAAGGAGATCAGTCCTGGGATTTCTTTGGAGGGAATGATGCTAAAGCTGAAACTCCAGTACTTTGGTCACCTCATGCAAAGTGTTGACTCACTGGAAACGACTCTGATCCTGGGAAGGATTGGGGGCAGGAGGAGAAGGGGACGACCGAGGATGAGATGGCTGGATGGCATCACTGACTCAATGGACGTGAGTCTGGGTGAACTCCGGGAGATGGTGATGGACAGGGAGGCTTGGTGTGCTGAGATTCATGGGGTCGCA
The DNA here is from genome assembly GCA_006410635.1 of Cephalophus harveyi. Classification (NCBI taxonomy): domain Eukaryota; kingdom Metazoa; phylum Chordata; class Mammalia; order Artiodactyla; family Bovidae; genus Cephalophus; species Cephalophus harveyi. The sequence goes on from SJYT01025829.1 coordinate 317,741, forward strand.
AAGAGTCGGACACGACTGTGTGACTGAACTGAACTGAATTGAACTGTGGGCAACCTCAGAGCTGGAACTTGCAGGAAAACAGTCTGAAGAACGTTAAAAGCCTTTTGAGTTTCTGGAGACCAAATCAGTTTGTCAGTTTGGGCCTGATGAGTTTCAGCTATAAGTTTATATAAAAGCCGGGCAAGTTCCCCATAACCTGGAATCCAAATGCGACAGCAACCTGTGATTCCCAAAAATCCTCTCAATTGTCTTAAAGTCATAGGTAGGGGATGATTTAGTATAGGTTTAATTCTCTCAGGGCCTATGGCCCTAGTCCTTTCTGATATGATTAGGCACAGATATCTAATGGATTGTTGATATAGCTGAGCCTTTTCTCTTGATGCCTTGTAACCACAGCCTGCCAGAAAGTTTAAGAAATCTTCTGAGGTTCACGAACAAGCTTCCTCTGTCTCAGCACAGAGCAAAATATCATCTACATATTGTAACACCACCGCTTCAGAGCTATTAAAGTTTTGTAGATCCCATGACAAACTTTGTCCAAATAAGTGAGGATTGTCACGAAATCTCTGGGGCAAAACTGTCAAGGTTAACAGAGAAGCTGGCTGCATATGGTCTTCAAAGGCAAATAGAAATTGACTTTCTTCTGCCAAAGGCACTGAATAGAAGGCATCTTTTAAATCAATTACTGAGAAATATTTGGCTTGTTCAGGAATTTCAGACAATAGAGTATAAGGATTAGGCACCACGGGTGTAAAGGAACTACAGCCTCATTTATTATACATAAATCTTGAATTAGTCTCCATTTACCATTTGATTTCTTTATACACAAATTAGGAGTGTTGCAAGGACTGTTACAGGGAATTAATAGTCCCTGTTCCTTTAAATTTTCAATGACGGGTTTTAACCCTTCCTTAATCTCAGGTTTCAGTGGATACTGCTTCTTACTGGAAATAAGTGAGGGTCTTTGAGCTTGACAACTACAGGAATAGCATTTTGTGCTCAACCCACGGATTTTCCATCAGCCCATACTCTAGGATTTACATTTTGTTCAACTAAAGGGAGAGAAAGGGAGGGCTCCATATTCATGAAAACAGAGACATGGACCTTGCTCAGTATAAAGGTCAGTTTTCATTCCAATTCCAAAGAAAGACAATGCAAAAGAATGCTCCAACTACCGCACAATTGCACTCATCTCACATGCTAGTAAAGTAATGCTCAAAATCCTCCAAGCCAGGCTTCAGCAATACGTGAACCGTGAACTCCCTGATGTTCAAGCTGGCTTTAGAAAAGGCAGAGGAACCAGAGATCAAATTGCCAACATCCGCTGGATCATGGAAAAAGCAAGAGAGTTCCAGAAAAACATCTACCTCTGTTTTACTGACTATGCCAAAGCCTTTGACTATGTGGATCACAATAAACTGTGGAAAATTCTGAGAGAGATGGGAATACCAGACCACCTAACCTGCCTCTTGAGAAATCTGTATGCAGGTCAGGAAGCAACAGTTAGATGGTGTTGGAGAAGACTCTTGAGAGTCCCTTGGACTGCAAGGAGATCCAACCAGTCCATTCTGAAGGAGATCAGCCCTGGGATTTCTTTGGAAGGAATGATGCTAAAGCTGAAACTCCAGTACTTTGGCCACCTCATGTGAAGAGTTGACTCACTGGACAAGACTCTGATGCTGGGAGGGATTGGGGGCAGGAAGAGAAGAGGACGACCGAGGATGAGATGGCTGGATGGCATCATGGACTCGATGGACGTGAGTCTAAGTGAACTCCGGGAGTTGGTGATGGACAGGGAGGCCTGGCGTGCTGTGATTCATGGGGTCGCAAAGAATCGGACACGGCTGAGCGACTGAACTGAACTGTGCCAGGCTAGTCATTGAGATCCATGCTGCTGCCTCTGGGACCTCCACTGATGACCTTGACCTTGTAGTCTTCTGCTCTCCCAGGTCTGGTTACTTTTATGGCCAGAAACTATAAAAAGAGCAGGAGTTGCCACCACTTTGGAACTTAACCGACCCCTCCCTTGACTTTCATCTCAGGAATTCTGTTTTTCTCTTGTGGGGCCGCCGACTTCCCTAGCCTTGCAAGCTCTCACCTCAAGAGTAAGGAAGGCCAGGAGTTATGCTCATTAGGGTCTTTTCTGCACCTTCTATGCATGAGGTAAGGCCAGGACAGCAAAAGCCATCTTATAAGTTCTTTTGTGAATCAATCCGTAGTAGCAAATAAAGACCTTGCACTGGTTTATATCTCATTATACCGCAGTTCAGGAGACAGTGGAGGACAAAGGAGCCTGGCGTGCTGCAGTCCATGGAGTTGCAGAGAGTAGGGCCTGACTTAGCAACTGAAAACAATACCAGACCTTATGCTTCTGTGTACTTTATCTAAACTAAACTCGGAATCTGTTATGGAAAATGCTTTGGTCTTCTTTTGAACTTTTTCATCAAGTAAACTCAGGTGTGTTTCTTAATGCCTGATACCGTCGTTTTCTCATTTGTAAAGTGACTTTTAGAAACCTCATAATAGTTATGTCATGCATGTAAACAGCAGAAAAAGCTCAGATTTGTGAAGGGCTTCTATGACAGTAAGCTTCAGTAGAGAAAAGATTTTGGCCTACCCTTTATTTTGCTGATAGAAGGGTAAATTTGTCTTGTCCCTTCAGAAACTAAAAGATGACTTGAAGAGAGATATAAAACTGTGGCAAAAACTAGCTCCTTACCTTAGCTTCCTTGCTGGCATTCACTGCTGTATGTGCACTGTCCCGCCTCCTCACTTTCTCCTCTTTTCCTTTTCCTTTCCTCCCGTTAGAGCCTCTGTGATCTCTCAGGAGAAAGTGGACATTCATTTTCTTAGAAGAATGTATTTCTTTCAATGCTAGGAAAAAGCATTAGAAAAAAGAATTCTCATTTTGTCCTGTCATTTTGTTCCACATCCTTTAGGAAAGGAGGAGAAAGCAGGAATTTTGAGGCCGAATCTTAGCTTTTCTCTTGGTCTCTAAGCGCCCCCTGTATCACTTCTCTACAGTCATCAGTGTTAGTTTTCAGGATCAGTGGGTAGAAACCACTTCCGTGTCTGAAGTTGGCATGGAGGTGGGACAGCTGAACATCCACAGGTGTTACCTGTAACTCCCCCTAATTGGTTGTCACATCCAGATGTGAGCATTCCTTCAGCTAACTTTCTCCAAGCAATGGATGGTACCTGTGTAAGTGCCCTTTTATATGCTGGGGGTAGATCCCATTGTATTTGTTTTTCCTGTTTTAAAGTTATACTTGCAGTGTGTGCAGATGATATGTGTTTACAGTCATTTTCTTTTTTTTTATTAATTTTTAAAAAAATTTTACTTTACAATACTGTATTGGTTTTGCCATACATTGACATGAATCCGCCACGGGTTAAAATGGTACCATTAAATTTTTATCAGATTTGTATCTTCTTTTACTCACCAACATTGTTTTCTCCACCCCAATACTTATATAGCTCCCATTCAAGTCAGTGTTCCATACATGGGAGCTAAATAAAATACTAAGTAATTTACCAGTTATTGATATATTCTGAATGTGCCAGCATTCTATATGAGTTTATGGAAACAAAATGTATGCCCCATGGTCTTCTTTGCTGTCATCTTAAGGGTGCTCTAGTAATGTTCTTTAAGGTATATTAATGTGAGGAGTAGAAAATTATTACATACTTAGATATTAGTAAACTTTCTACAGAAATGTCTGAATACTTTATGAACTTTGCTATGGGAGCTCCTATACACCCATGGTGGATTCATGTCAATGTATGGCAAAACCAATACGGTATTGTAAAGTAAAATAAAGTAAAAAAAAAAACAAAACTGGTAAACAAAAAATAAATAAATAAATAAAATGCAAAAAAAAAAAAAGACATCAAATACTGGATATTTAACACACAGAGTCTCGGAAATGATAGGTTCAGGAATCGATCCTGTTTTAAGCATGGACGCAGAAATCAGACAGGTGTGGTATGAAAGCTAAACCCTTCTACATGTTGACTGTAAGAGCTTCTGTTTGTTCATCTGTATATTAATAGTATTAGTTACTTTATGAGAATTGTAATTATAAAGTCAGTGAGTATATGACAAGTGCTTAGAGAAAGATAAATGCTAAGTAAGTGGTTCTTTTCTTTTATCCCTGTGATTATTCCCTCTATTTCTAATTTTGATCATCAACTTCTATTACTCTTGGAGACCTGGTCTCTCGTCTCTGCTGTCTATATACTACTCTAATTCAACAAACTATGTTATAAACCTGATATTAGGTTCTATAAAGGATCCCAAAAAAGGCTAAAATTAACTCCTGTGTTTTATCACTGCCTGCTCAGGCTGCCATTGCCTACTATGACTGTAACTGCTTAAGTGTAGTTCCAAAGTTTCCAATGAGATCATAAATTCCTTGAAAACAGGAACATCACCTTATATAATTCACAGTGTCCAGAACATTGCTGCATGTCGGCCCAACTATTCAAGGGGAGAATAGCTTTAAAAATTCTAATTCCAGGGGACAGACCATATGGACAAGTAGAAATGGTTAGACTTGTGGAGAACTGGAGAGAGAGAGAGTGAACCAGCTGATTGCTGAGTACCTCTTCAACCCTGGGCTCTGTCAGCCTTCATTACCATGTGAAGTCAGAAGGTAAAAGCAGAGAAGAGAGATAACAAACTTCAAATATAAAAACATCTTTTGGGGTGGTCATTTTTCAGTACAACACTTATTTTTGAAATGATACATTTGCACTTGTGTGTGTGTGTATGTGTGTGAGCATGTGCACGCACTCAGTCGTGTCTGACTCTGCAGCCCCATGGACTGTATCTCACCAGGTACTTGTTTTTGAAATCATCTAATTGTACTTGAATTTCGTACAAACCCACGCAGGCCCAGACCGTGATCCTGATGTTCATAACAGAATCTGTAAGAGTGATTGCTTGCCAAAAATATTCCTGCTAGCTGCTGCTAAGGTTTTAGTTTTTTGTGTGTGATCTTTTATAATCTACTTTTGCCATATTATAGCTTTAGGTTAATGCAACAGAAACCATATTATTTAGGCTTGTATCTTAGGGGCACAAAGTTCTAATTTGGGGTGAAAATGACCAAATATATTGCTTTCTAAGCTTTATTGCTTTTTGCTAGTTCTCATTTTTTTCTCCATCTCAAGTTATCAAACATTATAAAAACTTTAAATGTCTTATTTGTAAATATATGCCCTCAACTCTTTATTGCCTGAGAAAAATGGAGGGGAGAGTATTTTGGGGGTGATTTTTAAAAAAAGAAAAAAATGTGGGCAACCCCTGGGGGTTTCTGATACATCTGTAAGCAGCACCTAGACCTTTGGGACGAAGATGAGCCTGTGAGATGCCAGGCAAGCAGAAAAGGTAATTTCCATTATCCTCTCAGAATGAGAAAGAATGGACTCGGGCTCTTTTTTCCATGGCCACCTCCAGTGCCTGCTCCTTATTTTCTTGCCACCAGCAGGCAAACATGAAGATGTTGAGAAGGCACGATGTATCTGTCATTTTGATTGTTAAACATGAAAGTAATAGAATGGCAACAGAGACAGTGAGGCACAAGAGGGCTCTTGGCAGAATGCTATACATTATTATTATTTTTTTTAATGAGCAGTTTCACACCTTTGTTGAGATTTTACAGGGTATATTCTAATGGTAGTTTCGGCCTCACTCCTCTCAGCAGCAGAAGCCTTTCCTTCAGCAAACTGAGCAGACCACCGACTTCGAAAGCAGGTAGAAAGTAAAGCCACACTGCTTGAAGCCAAGTTAGAGGGCGAAGTCCACTCTGCCGGCCAGCTTCTCCCACACCCTCCTTGTCTGCCCTGGTGTTTCCTACCCGCAGCCCTACCTGCAGAGCGTGGAAACCCTGGGCTCGCCGCGCCTATCTCTGGCCCAGTCTACTCGCTTAACTTTGTTTTGCTCACTGGCACCTTTGGGAGTATGTTAAAGTTTTGGATCCTATCCCTAAAAAAATGTCTATCCACTTAGAATTCTGTCTGCAATGTCAGGGCATAGACCACTCCACCACCACTGTGGAACACATAAAGCCCATCAGTCCAGACCCATTTATACAGACTGCATCTTTTTCATGGTACACGAAGACCATGGCAGCAAACAAATGGAGACAAAATATGATAACCTCAACCCCCTAAACATACTACACCCAAATCATTTGAAATTCTTTTTGGAATGAAACTGTAAGAAATGTAAAGTCTGGTTGTAGATCTGCAGCCATGAGCTGGGTTGCATTTAAGACTTCTCTGGGCCTCAGTTTCTCTAAAAAGATGGGATTAGACTGAATGATTTTTGAGATCTTTTCCAGCTCTACAATACTCTCCAGTATTCTACAATTCAGTGAGCCAAATTGAGATGAACAATGAAATCAATAGTCCTCTCTGCAGCCAAGCATCAGTTCCTTTTGTTAAGTTTGGATTATTAAGTCTCTTTTTTTTTAGTCCAGTTATCTCTGTGTCCTTCTTTTCCTCTTCCATCATCTCCATCCACAAACAAGAAGAAAATTGATTTTTATTTTCTTCCTTTTGTTTGACTCATTTAAAGTGGTCAGCTATTTCCCCGAGTTAAGCTATCTCTAAATAAGTCTGGGCTCGACAGAAGGAAATATCATTGTGACAGGGAAGGATCACTGACAGGGTGCTGATGTAGAGGGTCATTCATGGAGGTAAGGAATAATTGGGGTACATAAGCGAAGGAAGTAGGCACATAACTCAGAGAAGAGAAGGGAAGGCTAGGACCGAGGGATGCACTACAGTTTTCAACCCAGGTCACCTCTACCTCCTTGAAATTAGTCCTGCCATTCTCTTTCTGAGAAAAAAAAAAAAAGAATGCCTGATTTGGATCAGTCCTATCTCCCAGGCTGTAAACTCCAGTCATGATAATGATGCTGCTAAAATTATAATTTATGGCGCATTGACTTGGCATCAGGCGCAATAAAAGAAACCCTGTGAATTGGATCTCATTCAGTCCTAAGAACCACTCTCTGGGAAATGCTAGTCCTCTTTTTACAGGAGGAAACTGAGGCTCAGAGAGGCCAAGTGAAAGCCAAATGAGGAGCGTACCACAGAGCAAGAATCCAAGCCTGGGCTGTTTTTTTTTTCCCCCCAATGTAGTCCAAGCCCACTGGGCTGCCAGTTAATAACTAGCAAACAGTGGCGGATTTTACAGAGTGCTGTAAAAACCACATCTGCCTTAGTGAATCTGCCTGCAGGCAGGTTTATTATTACTGCACCGCCTCATTTTCTGCAAGTAAATACAATTTGTGAGATAATTTTTGAAGTGAGAGCCTCACCTAGAATAGAGGATAATTACTGACGTGTTTTTCAGGATAAAAAGGATTGCTTTTTCTTTTTCTTTTGGTTTTCTTTTAATTCATCACCCTGCCTGACATATTGGAGGAACCTAGTGAATGTAGGGAGCAGAGACTACGTGGATGCATGCATGGAGGAAAAGGAGGTCATTCTCCAAAGTTTAAATGAGCTGATTTTGCAATAGCGAAACCAGAAGGCAAAACTTTGGCATTCCACACCAATATGGCTTTATTGTCTGTATTGCAGGAACAAAATACCACATAACTTTGCACATAACTCTCTAAAGCTCTTGATAGGTTTTTTTATATTCCATTTCCTAAATCCCTTTGTGCAGTTACAAGTAAAGTATTGTACCACTTTCGCTGGAAAAAGGACTAATTTCACATTGTAATGATTGCACCTGCTCTGTGACAAAACCTTGATGTTTTTTTAAAAAGCCATTTTCCAACTTAATAGCTCAAGGAAGAAGATTGTCCCTAGGGGAACTGGGACACAACTTTACAATTTACTCATTGTACAACTGTCCTTCAGTGCTGAAATGGGGGCGGGGGGTGGATAAGGATGAATGTGGAAGGAAAAAGCATAAAATAACTGACTAAGCTCGAAGGTCATTAATGACACTGAGAGGGGTAAAAATGATAAAGCGGACACAGAAAATCGTGTTCTGTGAAAAATGAAATAGGATTGCTCTGAGCTGAAAGAAGAGTAAGGGAGAAAAAAAAGGACAGTGGAAAGCTTTTTAGTGTGTTGGGGGTGGGGGGGAAGGGAGGACGGACTGCACTAAATGAGTATCTCTGAATTGGAGCCAGGGGACGCGTTCTAGCCCTTACCAGAACTTCAGAGCACATCTGTTTAAAAGTAGGTAAAAAACTAGTGAATATAACAAAAACAAATGGACTCACAGATACAGGGAACAAACTAGTGGTTACCAGCGGAGAGAGGGAAGAGGGGAGGGGCATTTAGAGGTAGGGGATTAAGCATGCATGCTCAGTCATGTCCGTCTCTTTGCAACCCCATGGACTGTAGCCTGCCAGGCTCCTGTGTTATGGGATTCTCTAGGCAAGAACACTAGAATGGGTTGCTATTTTCTTCTCCAAGGGGATTAAGAGGTTCAAACTATTCCATATAAAATTAGCTACAAGGATATGTTATACAACCCAAGGAATATAGCTAGTATTTTATATTACCTGTATATGGGGTATAACTTTTAAAAATTGTGAATCACTCTATTGTATACCTACAGCTTACATTTTATTGTACATCATCTATAATTAAAAAAAATAAAAATAGGTCTGAAAGGGCACAAATTAGGAGAGAAGCCTGGTGTCCTGGAGACAATTTGTCTGTTCCCTAGGAAGACAGTCCAGCATCAGTTGGTCTGAACACAAGTGCCTGATGGTCAGGAGACATAGCATTAGCCAGAGAAAGCTACAGGTATAGGATGTGGGTTGAGCCTTTCTGAGGGATAACAGGATAAAGCTCTTGGGCAGGTGGATTTCAGCCCCTCTGATCACACAATGCGTGTGAATGTCACAGTTCCACTTCTCACTCCTGTCCACCTCTTGTTTCTGCCTTCTTCATCCTCATTGGGAAAAGCAGTCATTGTTTAGAAGGCAGTGGTACTAGGGAAAACGGACGTCACTCATGTTGCATAGTCTGACTGGTTGAGTTTAAACACTAGTCTCACCAGAAATAAAATGTCCCACATGGGGGCCGTATGCTGAGTTTAAAAGGCTGCTGTGAGAAATGCAGTATGGTAAAGCGTCTGCCTGCAATACTGGAGACCTGGGTTCGATCCCTGGGTCGGGAAGATCCCCTGGAGCAGGAAATGGCAACCCCCTCCAGTACTCTTGCCTGGAAAATCACATGGATGGAGGAGCCTGGTAGGCTACAGTCCATGGGGTCACAAAGAGTCGGACATGACTGAGCAACTTCACTTTCACTTAGCCTCTTTGCCTCTGTACTGCCTAGCTCAGATTCCTAATCGGTGTGCTTGTTTATAATGGTCGTTTTTATTTTCATATCACTGGAAATAAAATCAAAACCCAGTGGCTGCCTGAAGTGCTTGAGCCCTGATAATTCATTGTAGCTGCAGTATTCCGGCACTGGGGCTTTTTGCTCTATCCCCTAATACTGCATTTCCAAGCCTCGTTCTGGTCCTGTTACCAAGGAGGGAGATGATTAGCAAGTACAGTGACCCAGCGATTGTCTTGCATTGAGCTGAGAAATGAAAAGACTGTGTCACAAAACCCATTCATGTCCACTCTGGTTTTTCTTTGCCAAATGTTCTTGCTGTGACCTACTTCTGCAGGTAAGAAAAATGATTTTGCCAGCCTTCTGTGACACGACGATGGTTGAACTGTTCCCAAGTGCCTTGGTGTAGGTGGCCTTGTGAGGATAAGCATTAATTATTTTCAGACTGCTGATGCATCACCTCTGGTGTCTATATTTGTCTTCTAAGAATGCATCATCACTCTCTAATTATAGGTGATCTTGTGGGATTAGATCTTTTGAGTTAGACTAGGATGACACAAAATGTGCATGGAAAGCAAAGCCTGGAAAACTTGCTGAGCTGTGGTCACTGTGTTTTGTGTATGTGTGTGTGTGTGTGTGTTTATTGGAGTATGGTTGATTTACAATATTATGTTAGTTTCTGCTGTACAGCAAAGTGAATCAGTTATACATATACATATATCTGTTCTTCAGATTCTTTTCCCATGTAGGTTATAATGGAATATTGAGAAGAGTTCCGTGTGCTCATGGTCATTGTTAAGGCCCCAGATGATGCCTCAGTGTTCAGAATAACATTTGGATCATCTTCACATTGTCATTGTCACCACCCACCTAAATTTCTACATGTTAGATCACTTGATGATTGTGCATGTCTTTAAGTGTGCATTTTTGTCATGAAAATGGTTATCACCCGATTCTTATTCTTGGACTCTTACATTACCCCAACTAGTAAGTAACCTTTGTAAAAAATCAAGATAACCATGGAATCCCCAGGACCCCACTTTGTCATAGTTACCTCCTCACAGGGTTGTGAAGGGCAGTGAGGGTCTCTGCCCCTCAGTCTCAATTTTGAGGCCTGTGAAGCAGTGTTGGGCAAAGCTGTAAGCAGTATAATCTAAACCAAGTTCCTTTTCTGCCTGGGTGCTTTGCCCAGCAGGATGGAAGTATTAGGAGTACTGGAGTTGAAAATATCAAAATTCCCAGTCTGTTTTTACCTCCATCCTATTAAACATTTTCTTTTTTTGATACCTGCATAGAAAACAACTAAGCCTGGGTTCTAGTTTTACTTGTTAATTTAATCATTTTTTCATTCCAGCTAACAAATATTTATGGAAAGCTTCCTGTGTGCAAGACCCCATGAAGGGATAGACAGAAATTTAGATAAGACATCATCCCACAAGCAAGTTTGTCTTTTATTGGGGTGGATAAGAATGCTTTTTTTACTGAGAAAACGAAAATGCCAAGTGTCAGCAGGAAGAGGCATGTTGAGGCAAGGGCTGTTCAACATTCCATGGGGCTGTTGTTGCATGCAAAGTTTGGGAAATAAAAATCACTGGTGCTTTGTCTTTCTTGAAACCCACCCTATGAAGTAGCTCCCTGGAATCAGCAGTTCAAGTGGTGAATGGATGATGAACAATGTTGAAGATGGTGGCCAAAGTGTAACAGTGCTTTTCTTGCCTACCACCTACCACATCTAAAACTCTGTGCCGTTTAAACAGTAAAGTTGGGAAGTGGGGGAAGGACTGCATCCAATTTCACTCCCCTACTGGGCCGCAGATGTGCCCACAGGAACCAGGGTGCAGTGTGAGACTGTCAGATTTCCAAAAGAATTTAGCTAATGGTCTTCATTGCTCAGAGAGCTTGCCTCCCAGAGAATCAACACTAAGGTTAGAGGCAAGCATGGAACTTCAGGCTTCTGAGAGCCTGTGAGGGATGCGGGTTTTTGAGGGCAGTTTTTCTAACTTGGAGAGTTCTCGTTTGCCCCTCGCAAAAGTTGAAGCAGCCACTTACTCCTGCACAAAAGGAGAGAAAACAGTCATGCATGCTTGTGTTAAAAGTCGGCTAGTTCAAACCTCAGGGAGAAGTTCTTGGTTGGGGAGAAGGCCAGAATATTGAAGAAGCTCAGCAGCATCTCCTCCAGAGGCATTTCTGAATAATCTGTCTCTCGGATGGCTTAGGTGTACAGGTAATGGGAAAAGCTGACTCAGGGCTGCCTCCAGGCTTAGCATAAAATGTATTCTGGGTGCCACTGTAAGCATTAGGGAATGAAAATCACTGGCAGGAAGGCTAATAGTATACAGTTCAGATTCCCCCAAGGGAAAAATGTTTATGAAATTCAGCTTTAGTAACCTGAGTCATGAACTTGCTTTCTGCAAACATCAGAGTTAACAGCACCTGTACCATAAACTAGTTCACGCCATTGCATTTCCGGATCCATTTTTCTTTCCACTTATCAGCTTTTTACTTTGTACCAGAAATTCTGAGATGCAGAGAGAACATGGAAATCAGCTGCCAGCTTGTTATTGTGACTTATGAGACATAGGGAAGTCCTCACCCAGCTCCATGCCCACCCCACCCCTTGGCTGCCTCGCATGAGACATTTTTGAGCTCAGAGTGATGGGCTGGAAAAAGCGTGGTGTCCAGGGTGGGTGAGCAGATGCTTGGACTCCTGGGCCAGGCGGGCTCCCTGCCGCCACAGCTTCTTCACCCAGTCTGTCTATGCACTGACTGCTTTGACATTTCCCCGAGGCCAAAATATAATTCGTTCAAGAAATTTTAAGTAGAGTAGCCCATGGCTTAAATTATACCAGTAGAAGAAGTGGGAGATGGAAGGGTATGTTTGAAGGAAGAATAGTAAAGATGACTTCTGATACCCCATCCATCTTTCCCCAGTACAATTTTTTTGGACATTTTTATGACAAGTTTTAATTTGTCTCTCCCTTCATTCAGTGAGACACAACAGCTAGATTGGACTAGAGTTGGTCATTTCCTTTCCTCAGGTCAGTTCTGCTCAAATAATACCCAGCAGGTTAGATTCTAGTTACAGGCTTCCCTGATGGCTCTGATGGTAAAGAATCTGCCTGCAATGCGGGAGACTCAGGTTCAATCCCTGGGTTGGGAAGATGCCCTGGAGAAGAGAATGGTAACCCACTCCAGTATTCTTCCTGGATAATTCCATGGACAGAAGAGCCTGGTGGGCTATAGTCCATGGGGTTGGAAAGAGTCAGACACGACTGAGCGACCAACACTTTTACATTCACTAGATTCTAGTTAACTAGTGTTTCCTGAGTGCTCAGCTCATTTCAGTCGCTTCAGTTCAGTTCAGTTCAGTTCAGTCACTCAGTCATGTCCGACTCTTTGCAACCCCATGAATCGCATCACTCCAGGCCTCCCTGTCCATCACCAACTCTCAGAGTTCACTCAAACTCACGTCCATTGAGTTGGTGATGCCATCCAACATCTCATCTTCTGTCGTCCCCTTCTCCTCCTGCCCCCAATCCCTCCCAGCATCAGAGTCTTTTCCAGTGAGTCAACTCTTCGCATGAGGTGGCCAAAGTACTGGAGTTTCAGCTTTAGCATCATTCCTTCCAATGAACATCCAGAACTGATCTCCTTTAGAATGGACTGGTTAGATCTCCTTGCAGTCCAAGGGACTCTCAGGAGTCTTCTCCAGCACTACAGTTCAAAAGCATCAATTCTTTGGTGCTCAGCTTTCTTCATAGTCCAACTCTCACATCCATACATGACCACTGGAAAAACCATAGCCTTGACTAGATGGACCTTTGTTGGCAAAGTAATGTCTCTGCTTTTGAATATACTATCTAGGTTGGTCATAACTTTTCTTCCAAGGAGTAAGCATCTTTTAATTTCATGGCTGCAGTCACCATCTGCAGTGATNCTCTGCTTTTGAATATACTATCTAGGTTGGTCATAACTTTTCTTCCAAGGAGTAAGCATCTTTTAATTTCATGGCTGCAGTCACCGTCTGCAGTGATCAGTCGCTTAGTCATGTCCAACTCTTTGTGACCTCATGGACTGCAGCACGCCAGGCCTCCCTGTCCATCACAAAATCCTGGAATTTACTCACACTCATGTCCATTGAGTCAATGATGACATCCAACCATCTGATCCTCTGTCGTCCCCTTCTCCTCCTGCCTTCAAATTTCCCAGCATCAGGGTCTTTTCCAATGAGTCAGCTCTTCGCCTCAGGTGAGCGAAGTATTGGAACTTCAGCTTCAGGGTCATCCTTCCAGTGAATGTTCAGGACTGATTTCCTTTAGAATTGACTGGTTTGATCTCCTTGAAGTCCAAGGGACTCTCAAGAATCTTCTCCAACACCACAGTTCAAAAGCATCAATTATTCGGCGCTCAGCTTTCTTTATAGTCCAACTCTGGCATCCATACATGACTACTGGAAAAATCATAGCCTTGACTAGACAGACCTTTGTTGGTAAAGTAATGTCTGTTTTTTAATATGCTGTTGAGGTGGATCATACCTTTTCTTCCAAGCAGCAAGCGTCTTTTAATTTCATGGCTGCAGTCATCATCTGCAGTGATTTTGGAGCCCAAAAAAATAAAGTCTTTCACTGTTTCCATTGTTTCCACATCTATTTGCCAGGAAGTGATGGGAATGTATGCCATGATTTTAGTTTTTCGGATGTTGGGTTTCAAGCTAGCTTTTTCACTCTCCTCTTTCACTTTCATCAAGAGGCTCTTCAGTTCCTCTTTGCTTTCTGGCATAAGGGTGGTGTCATCTGCATATCTGAGGTTATTGATATTTCTCCTGGCAATCTTAATTCTAGCTTATGCTTCATCTAGCCTGGCATTGTGCATGATGTACTCTGCATGTAAGTTAAATAAGCAGGGTGACAATATACAGTCTTGACATACTCCTTTCCCAATTTGGAACCAGTCTGTTGTTCCACATCCAGTTCTAACTGTTGCTTTTTGACCTGCATACAGGTTTCTTAGTAGGCAGGTAAGGTGGTCTGGTATTCCCATCTCTTTCAGAATTTTCCACAGTTTGTTGTGATCCACACAGTCAAAGGCTTTGGCGTAGTCAGTAAAGCAGAAGTAGATGTTTTTCTGAAACTCTCTTGCTTTTTCAATGATCCAGTGGATGTTGACAATTTGATCTCTGGTTCCTTTGCCTTTTCTAAATCCAGCTTGAACATCTGGAAGTTCTCAGTTCAAGTACTGTTGAAGCCTGGCTTGGAGAATTTTGAGCATTGCCTTGCCAGCGTGTGAGATGAGTACAGTTGTGTGATGGTTTGAACATTCTTTGGCATTGGCTTTCTTTGGGATTGGAATGAAAATTGACCTTTTCCAGTCCTGTGGCCACTGCTGAGTTTTCCAAATTTGCTGGCATATTGAGTGCAGCACTTTCACAGCATCATCTTTTAGTACTTGAAATAGTTCAGCTGGAATTTGATCACCTCCACTAGCTTTGTTCATAGTAATGCTTCCTAAGGCCCACTTGACTTCGGACTCTCGGATGTTTGGCTCTAGGTGAGTGATAACACCATCATGGTTATCTGGATCATGAAGATCTTTTCCTATAATTCTTCTGTGTATTCTTGCTACCTCTTCTTAATATTTTCTGCTTCTGTTAGGTTCATACGGCTTCTGTCCTTTATTGTGCCCGTCGTTGCATGGAATGTTCCCTTTGGTATCTCTAATTTTCTTGAAGAGATCTCTAGTCTTTCCCATTCTGTTATTTTCCTCTATTTCTTTGCATTGATCCCTGAGGAAGGCTTGCTATTCTTTGGAGCTCTGCATTCAGATGGGTGTATCTTTCCTTTTTTCCTTTGCCTTTAGCTTCCCTGAGTGCAGACCTTGTTAAGGATAGAGTGCTCTGGTGTATTTCTGAATGGTTACTATTCCCCTCTCTTCTCTGGAGATTCAAGGGTATTTTTCTCCCATTTTTACTGTGAAAACATGGGTGGAGCCTCAGGAGGTAAATCTCATAAACCTGTGGGAATCGTTATGACTGGATCTTTCCACAGTCCTTAACTCGGAGACTTTTCCACACTCAGCCTCCAGCCAGTCCTCAGTTGGGGCACAGGTTTCCTACCCCAGCTCCGGTTCCCTCTAGTGGACCTCTCCTCCAGTAAGCCGTGACTCCCTGCATTGTCCTGGCTCTCCAGCCTCCGTTTGCCCTGTTTCCCCTTCTTGCTTATGGATGGAAGAAAAGTTGCCAATTTTTCATTCTGTTCGCCTTTTTGCTTGTTAGGATGGAGTAGGGCCTTCCGAGCACCTTACATGTACAACTGGAACTTCCCCCAAGATTTTGAAATGTCAGTCAACATTAACTGAGCGTGATTTGGATATGAAATGTGTTTACTGAACAGTTTAACTCATAGAATTGAAATATGAAAATTTTCACCCTAATCTTGAGCTTTGGCTATACTTTGGGGTAAGGAGAGAGATTATTGAGTTCTTTTTCATTGTTTCTTTCGGTAATAGTGAGCATTCAGTAAGATGTTCAAATTTTATGATAGTTGTTATGTTTGAGTTTTGACAACTGTGTATACACTAGGTTTCTCAACCTTGGTACTGTTGACATTTTGGAAAGGGAGTTATCCTATTAATCTATGACCTCTTGTCACTAGATGCCAATACCATCCCCTTCTAGGGGGTGACAATAGAAAGTGTCTCCTGGCATTACTACATGTTCCCTGGGCACCAAAACTACCCCTGGATGAGAACCACTGATGTACAAACTACCATCCAAAAAGAAGATAGAAATCCTATCCATTTCCTCCAAAAAGTTCCCTTCAGGCCTTTTCATTAATCCTCCCTCCCCTGAAACCACTGTCTCTCATTTCTATCATCACAGATTCATTTTGCCTATATTTGGATTTTGTAAATTAAATCATACAGTGTATACTCTTTTTTTTTTGTTGGGGGGGGTGTCTAGTCTCTTTCACTTAACATAATGTGTTTGCAGTTATTCACATTATTGTGTTTATCAGTGGTTCACTCATTTCTTATTTTAGAATAGTGGTCCATTGTCTGAATAAACCACATTTTGTTAATACATTCTGTTCTTGATGGACACTTGGGTTGTTTATAGTTAGGGGCTGTTTTGATAAAGTTGCTATGGCTAGTCTGGAAAAGTCTCTTTGTGGACGTGTTTTCATTTTTCTCAGTAAATATCTAGGAATGGAATTGCTGGGTTGTAGGGTAAATGTATCTTTAACTTTTAATAAGTTGCCAGACACTGCTGCAAAGTGGTTATACCATTTTTCACTCCCAGCAACTGTGTATGAGCATTGCTGTTGCATATTGTTACCCATATGATCATCATGTGTTGCCTCTTGGTGTTGCCAAGTGCTTTTTATTGTTGTTGTTTGCTTTTTTAAAAAAAGTGGAGTATAGTTGATTTACAATGTTGTGTTATTTTCAGGTGTACAGCAGAGTTAATCAATCATACATATGCATATATCATCCACATTCTTTTTTTTTTAAGATTCTTTTCCATATAGGCTATTACAGAATACTGAGTAGCGTTCCCTGTGCTATACAGTGAAAGAAAGTGAAAGTGAAGTCACTCAGGCGTGTCCAACTCTTTGTGACCCCGTGGACTGTAGCCTACCAAGCTCCTCCATCCATAGGAATCTCCAGGCAAGAATACTGGAGTGGGTTGCCATTTCCTTCTCCAGGGGATCTTCCCGACCCAGGGATTGAAGCCGGGTTTCCTGCATTGGAGGCAGACGCTTTAATCTCTGAGCCACCAGGGAAGCCAAGTCCTTATTAATCATCTATCTTATATATAGTAGTGTATATATGTCAATCTCAGTCTCCTAATTTATCCCTCTCCCCTTCCCCCTGGTAACCATAAGTTTGTCTTCTACATCGGTGACTCTGCTTCTGTTTGGTAGATAAGTTCATTTGTACCCTCTTTTAAAATATTCCACATAAAAACAATATCATATATTTATCTAACTTATTTCACTCAGTATGACACTCTCTAGACCCATTCATGTTGCTGCAGATGGCATTTGTTCTTTTTTATGGCTGAGGAGTATTCCATTGTATATGTATGTAACACATCTTCTTTATCTGTTCTTCTACTGATGGACATTTTTTAGGTTGCTTCCATGTCCTGGTTATTGTAAATAGTGCTGCAGTGAATACTGGGGGGGCATGTATCTTTTCCAATGGTGGTTTTCTCCGGGTATATGCCCAGGAGTGGAATTGCTGGGTCATGTAGTTCCAGGTAGCATTAGTGGTAAAGAACCTACTTGCCAATGCAGGAGATGTAAGAGATGTGGGTTCGATCCCTGGGTCAAGAAAATCCCCTGGAGAAGGGTATGACACTCCACTCCAGTATTCTTACCTGGAGAAGCCCGTGCTGAGGGGAACCTGGTGGGCTACAGTCCTTAGGGTTGCACAGAGTCAGACACAGCTGAAGCAAGTTCGCATGCAAACACATGGTAGTTCTATTTTTAGAACTTCCAAACTGTTCTCCATAGTAGCTGCACCAATTTACATTTCCACCAACATTTCCCACCCTCTCCAGCATATTTGTAGATTTTTTTAATAATGGCCATTCTGACCAGTGTGAGGTCATTGTAGTTGTGCTTTACATTTCTCTAATAAGTAGTGATGTTGAGCATCTTTTCACATGCTTTTTGGCCATCTGTATGTCTTCTTTGGAAAAAAATGTCTATTTAAATCCCTTGCCCATATTTTTGATAGGGTTGTTCTTTTAATTTTGAACTGCGTGAGCTATTTGTATATTTTGGAGATTAATCCCTCATCAGTTACTTCATTTGCAGATATTTTCTCCCATTCTGAAGTTGTCTTTATGTTTTATTTATGATTCAGTTGTTTTCATTTTAGCTCTTCTGGTGGACATTTCGTTAGGATTTTTATTTGCATCTCCCTGATGACCAGTGATCTAAAGGAGATCAGTCCTGGGTGTTCTTTGGAAGGAATGATGCTAAAGCTGAAACTCCAGTACTTTGGCCACCTCATGCGAAGAGTTGACTCATTGGAAAAGACTCTGATGCTGGGAGGGGATTGGGGGCAGGAGGAGAAGGGGACAACGGAGGATGAGATGGCTGGATGGCATCACGGACTCAATGGACGTGAGTTTGAGTGAACTCTGGGAGTTGGTGATGGACAGGGAGGCCTGGCGTGCTGCAATTCATGGGGTAGCAAAGAGTCGGACACGACTGAGTGACTGAACTGAACTGAACTGATGACCAGTGATACTGAGCACCCTTTCATTTCTTTTTTGGTTACTTACATGCTTTTTTTTTTTTTTTATGATATCACTCATATGTAAATCTAATTTTTATTTTTTTTTATTTTTATTTTTATTAAATTATTACTTTATTTTACTTTACAATACCGTATTGGTTTTGCCATACATTGACATGAATCCACCATGGATGTATATGAGATCCCAATCCTGAATCCCCCTCCCACATCCCACCCCATTTCCTCTCTCTGGATCATCCCCGTGTACCAGCCCCGAGCATCCTGTATCCTGTATCGAACATAGGCTGGTGCTTCATTCTTACATGATAGTATACATGTTTCAATGCCATTCTCCCAAATCATCCCATCCTCTCCCTCTCCCACAGAGTCCAAAAGTCCGTTCTATACATCTGTGTCTCTTTTGCTGTCTCGCATATAGGGTCATCATTGCCATCTTTTTAAATTCCATATATATGTGTCAGTATACTGTATTGGTGTTTTTCTTTCTGGCTTACTTCACTCTGTATAATAGGTTCCAAATAAGACTTTTTATGGTTTGATTTGGAGGAGTCCCCGTTAGACCCAGACTCCACTCCTGATAATACATTCAGGTTTTACAAGAACCTGCTGCTGCTCCTCAGTGGCTGGGAAAGGTTTTATATCTGAATAAGGTTGCTCTAGATTACCATGAAACATCCCCTTCCATTTTTTATTTTCTTTTCTCCAAAGATACTGTGAGGTTATAGGGTATTTTCCTTTAGTGATGTCAGAAATACTCCTCCTAATTAGCCAAACAAGTAGACAAAACTACTTTTATTTTCTTTGGGATAGACTTCCAGTACCCACCTTTGCAACAACTGTCTCAACCTCATCCTTCCACAGCTGTAGCAAACAAATTAATGCAGGGATCTGTCCCCACGCAAGGCAGTGAGTCACCTCTATCATTCCATGCCCAAGGGGGTTTCTTGGTGAGCCTTTTTCAGGAAGCATTTTTCTTTTACAGGAAAGTCTTTACCTAGTTTTTTTTTTAAAGTAAGTTCTCTATCTAGAAAGATTCCTTTTTCCATTTAAGTTCTGGTAACAGAGCTTAACTTTTTCTTTTTAGTTCCAATAGGAAAGGAAGGGACTCGTGAGACTTCTTTGGTTGGAGTTTCTCTCTCTGTTGCTGCTGCTGCTGCTGCTAAGTCGCTTCAGTCATGTCTGACTCTGTGCGACCCCATAGACGGCAGCCCACCTGGCTCCCCCGTCCGTGGAATTTTCCAGGCCAGAACACTGGAGTGGGTTGCCATTTCCTTCTCCAATGCATGAAAGTGAAAAGTGGAAGTGAAGTCGCTCAGTCATGTCCGACTCTTCACGACCCCATGGACGTATTTTTCTAACCTGTTTGCCTTATGTAACCAAACAGACAGGTTCATCTCTGAGTGGTTGAGGACCTGGCTTCTGAATAAGATCTGAGTGCACTTTGAAAATGGAATATGGTAATACCGAGTTGGGTAGCAGGTGTGTATGTGTACACATAAGGTAACATGTCCAAAGCACTTTGGAAGCAGTAAGACGATCTCTAGTTCTTATCTCCAAATTCCAGTCCTCACTGAAGGACCCACTTTCTGTGGGAGAATGGGATAAGACGAGTCTGAGTCCTGTCCTACCAGAAAGCAAACCAACCAACCTGCCCAACAAAGAAACGAAAAAAAACAATGTAAATGACTGGGATCACGTCCTTAGGACATAAGCTCTGAGTTGAAGAGGTTCTCGCTGACAGAGATGGGGCGATGTGAGCATTAATACAAATAATGACTATAGTAGAGTTAAATAGTATTGGATGAATTTTACATCCTTGAGTTTATAATCACACTAAAAACACAAAACATACTCTCCACATTCTAGTGTATGGAAAACCGAGAGGATAAAAGATCTGATTTCTTCAAAACATAAAAATCAAAGGGAGAAAAAAGGAGAGAAGAGGAACTTACGGTTTAAAAGAAACTCAAAAAACATATGAAACCATTTTAGACATGTTTGGATTCTGATTTAAACAAACAGCAGCTGTTAAAAAATTTTATGAGCTAGTTGGGGAAACTTGGTCCCCGAATGGATATTTGACTATGTTAAGGAATTATTATTAATGCTCTGGATGTGATCATGGCATTGTGGTTTTATTTTTGTACCAATCCTCCTCTTTTAGAGACATATACTGAATTATGTACAAATATATATCTGCGATTTGCTTCAGCAGAGTTCTGTGGCAGAGCTTTGGATGAAATGAAATGACCATAAATTGGTAATTATTAGTTTCTGGATAATATCTGGAGATGTATCATAATACTATTCTCTTTACTAGAGAATATGTTGATATTTGAAATCTTTCATAAATTGAAAACAAAAAACAGCTAAGTGCCCTACAGATTGGTCACTGGCTGAAGTCGGAACAGTGAGAGGTGACCATGGGAGATGCTAGGACTTGTGTGAGGAACTCTGCCTTTTTTCTTATTATTATTGAAGTAAAATTGACTTAAAATACAAGTTTCAGGTGTACAGCATCATGATTTAATAGTTTTGTACATTACAACAAGGAGCCCTATGTTGACAGGTTTGTTCATAAGTTTGTCAGAATGAAAAGATAATAATCCACTGATCTGACCTGTCTTCAACATTTTTCTCTCCACATTTGTTCTCCACGTTTGTTCATTGGAATCATACTAATGTTACGAATCAAGCGTTCTTGAGAAAAGGAATGAGATCATGCACGCTTATCTCATACAGCATTCTTCCCTTACTGAAGGACCCCCAACTGGGCCTACTTTCCTTTCCCATTTGTTTCTCCTACCTTAGAAAGATGACCTCAAAGAAATTTTGGGGAATTTTTAAATATATATATATACAGACACACATACATATATATACACACACACATATATATATATACTTTTTTTCTCCTCAGAGAACATTTTTTTACCCCTAAACCACTGGAAAATAGAGAACATTTTCCAAAAATGTTTATAGGCCTCATCTTTAAATATACCAAGTGGAATGGTTCTGAAGACACACATACATATATATACACACACACATATATATATATACTTTTTTTCTCCTCAGAGAACATTTTTTTACCCCTAAACCACTGGAAAATAGAGAACATTTTCCAAAAATGTTTATAGGCCTCATCTTTAAATATACCAAGTGGAATGGTTCTGAGAACACAGCAGACTCATTGGAATAGTTGTTTATGCTCACGGCCTTTTAGCAAGTTAGTTGCGTTAAAGACACCTGAACAATATATAAGTTTCAGATTTCTCTCTACTTCCCACCAAAATATAGTGCATTTCTTTCTCATTGCTTTCCAGTCCTTACTCTCCTCGGGTCAGAATTTACGGTTCTGTGTCTTCTCTTAGAACTTCCCTAATCCTGAAATAACTTTCACACTTTGTTGTGAAGGACCGATAGGTATTTGATGTTAATCTTGAAGTTCATGAGGTTCAGACCCTACATAGGTAGTTGGAGGGAGGCTTTTGGCTGAATAAGCTTCTCTCCTCATCAGTGGGGAGGAGGAAGAGAGGGTCTTCCTGGGGCCAGTCACAGACACACAGTGTCTCGGCCAGTCCTTGACCAGCCAGAGGAAGAGGGAAGCCCCAGACTACAGATGCAGCAGCTCAGGCACGGAGGCTCAGTAACCTGTGTTGCCTTTGGAAGACACTTATGCTCTTTCTCGTAAGTCAGGGAGCATTCCCAGGTGTAAATTGTGCCAGCTGTGACTTGATTGAAGCATGCAAGTTGCTCATTCATTCTGTGACGCCATCTCATAGAACATGCATTTCTTTGGAAACCTGGCACCAGGAACTCATAGTGAACTCTGGAAGTCAGCATTTTAAGGCAGTTTGCTGATTTTAAAGGTTTCTGATATTTCCTAACAAAATATAGTTGGAGACATTGGTCATCTCCCAGGTATTCAATAACCCAGAAGCCAGAATAGACCAATCCACATTGTAATACACTAATGATTGAGTGGTTAAAGGCCGTATTTATGTCCATCCAGTCATTCCCACTGCTTTACAGAGTGCTTTGATGAATTATCAGTCATGCTTCTTTATAGTTAATGTTGTAAGTTGGATATATTGGGGAAAAGCTTATTTATTGGTAACTTCAGCCAGATAGTTTCATGTATTAAAGACTCATGGCTTAGTCAATAATACTGGATTCAGAATTGAATTTCTATGGAATGAATCCTGTCTCTAACCAAGGATGTGCTGGTTTGAACCCCATGGAGTTGGAGTTACACACCTTCCTTACATAATCCCTATCAGTGACCTCTGGGCTCAAAGTTATTTTTCTAGCAGTTGGTGATTTTCAACTAAGCCATCTACGTTCTTCTGTTTGCAGACCCTATAGGCTTGCAGTTTTTTCTTCAGATGCAACATCTGCAGTTTCATTCCCTGCCACTGGTAGATAGTATTGTCCTAGGGTAGTATAAGTGAGAGAAAGCCTTATGTAAGCCTTGGAAATTTCATATACACAATCAGCCATTTGTGCTTCTTCCTTTAAAAATAATTAAAGAAGCATGAATTTATTCATGAATAGCAGAGAAGATGCATTGCTAGCAATATTTATATGTCTCTAACCAAGGATGTGCTGGTTTGAACCCCATGGAGTTGGAGTTACACACCTTCCTTACATAATCCCTATCAGTGGCCTCTGGGCTCAAAGTTATTTTTCCAGCAGTTGGTGATTTTCAACTAAGCCATCTACGTTCTTCTGTTTGCAAACCTATAGGCTTGCAGTTTTTTCTTCAGATGCAACATCTGCAGTTTCATTCCCTGCCACTGGTAGATAGTATTGTCCTAGGGTAGTATAAGTGAGAGAAAGCCTTATGTAAGCCTTGGAAATTTCATATACACAATCAGCCATTTGTGCTTCTTCCTTTAAAAATAATTAAAGAAGCATGAATTTATTCATGAATAGCAGAGAAGATGCATTGCTAGCAATATTTAAAATACATAAAACATTTATGTATAGTTATAATAAGGCTTCACCTCTCCGCACTTTCCTCGTGTCTACCTGATTTCTTCTGGCTTCTCATAGAGCTTAGATGGCAGGTGTAAAACTTGACCACTTTGAAGCCTGGAAACCCTTGATGAGTATGTGCCCTTTTCTAATCTCATACCCTGAGCTGTTCTTAACTTGGAGACACTGCACCAACAACCCCTTTTTGCTTTCTGTGTGGCTTAAAGCAAAGAAAAAAAAAAAACCCTCAAAACATTGTCTTCTTCAATCTGCTCCTTTCCACAAGCACTTACTTTTGTTTCTTTGCATAGTTATAAAATCCTCATGCACCTCCTCTAAAATAAATAAACTATGGTTTTATGAGCCTCATTTATTTCCAGCAACTCCAAATAATAGGCTTTGGAAATAAACGGTGTTTATTTTTAAATGAATATAGTAACATGCTTTCCATTCTAAAGATTTGTGTATCTTCAATATCACATTTTCAAAGTAATGTCTAGGTAGTAAGTGGCTAAAGAAGATAACCATCTGATTATAATTTGATCCCTTTCTTACTTGGCCTTAACTATTATTTGATTATTCCAAGTTATAATCTTTTCAACTGAACTGATTAAACTATACCAGTGTAACTTATCCTGTTTGCTAAACTTTCAGACAAAAAATTCTTTCTGAGATTTCAGGCCAATTTCTCAGTTTACCCTGTTGGCTCACTTCACTTGCCAGAATGTTTCTCTTCTAATCGAAGAGTTATTTTCTGTTTACAAGTAAGGCTTTAATTTGCCCTTCTCTCTTTTTCTTTCTCCTCCTTATGTCTAACCTAAAAGAAATAATCTACTTTCTTCTTAAAACATAAGAGTGCATCATTTCAAGTGCTACTAAATGTGGCTTGAAAATTTGGACTATGATGGATTCTTTCTTCAACTAAAGCTACTATAGCAATTATCTCTCACCATAATTAGATGGCAGGGAGCTTTGATGATGAAATGAATACTAGGCTCAAAAGCAAAGGCCCGATTGCACACCCAGCCTTTTGACTAGCTTGTAGCAGTGAGCAGAAGTTACTCATCTTCTCCAGTAGGAACCGAGGAACACCTTGGTTCCTCATTTATAATCTGGAGACAATTAAATTAGAAATTTAATTTGGCGAATTTTATAAAGATTTAGTGAGATGATACCTGGCACTTAATTTCTTCACTGCATGAAAAACATATTAACATTTACTAAAGGGCTTGGCTGGGAGGGATTGGGGGCAGGAGGATAAGGGGACGACTGAGGATGAGATGGCTGGATGGCATCACGGACTCGATGGACGTGAGTCTGAGTGAACTCCGAGGGATGGTAATGAACAGGGAGGCCCGGCGTGCTGCGATTCGTCGCAAAGAGTCGGACACGACTGAGCGACTGAACTGAACTGAAAGGGCTTGTGCTTGTGTGTTAGTTGATCAGTCATGTCTGACTCTGTGACCCCACGGGCTGTAGCCTGCCAGGCTTCTCTGTCCGTGGAATTCTCCAGGCAAGGGTACTGCAGTGGTTTGCCATTCCCTTCTCCAGGGGATCTTCCTGATCCAGGGATCGAACCTCAGTCCCCCGCATTGTGGGCAGGTTCTTTACCGTGTGAGCCACCAGAGAAGCCCCAGAGGGCTTATACAAGCAAACAAATTAAGCCCCCTGTTGCCAGGTTAAAAAAAAAGGGACATGAATGCATAATTAATCAGTTTACAAGAAAAAAACAGTTATTAAACATCTGGGGAAATGTTTTAATTCATAGCAGTTAAATAAAATTCAAAAGGACTGAGGTGTCCTTTCCTTTTACTAAATTAGCACTAATTAAAAAAAAAAAAAAAGGTCAGATGCTGGTGGCATTACCAGTTGGTACAGCTCATTGAAAAAAATATGCATCAAATTATATTAATATTCATACCTTTCAATCTAATAATACCATTTCTGGAACTCTATTTTGAGGAAATATTCTAAATGTTGAAAAAAACTTATAAACATGATAGTGGTTATCTCATCATTACTTTTGATCTTGACAAACCTGGGGAAAAAGTTAAGTTTGTAAAAGATTAAGTTATGATGGAGTTCTGCAGCTATTAAAAGAAAGATTCATTGAGCAGCACCTAAAAATGTTGATGATGTAAAAAATATGCACACTGATAATCAACATGAAGGACTTCCCAGGTGACTCAGTGGTAAACCCGCCTGCCAGTGTAGGAGACACAGGTTCGATCCTTGGGTGGGGAAGATTCCCTGGAGGAGGAAATGGCGAGGTAATCCAGTATTCTTGCCTGTAAAATCTCTAGGAGCCTGGTGGGCTACAGTCCATGGGATTGAGGAGTCACACACAACTAGCAACTGAGCATGCATGCACAGAGCAATCAATATGAGAACAATTCATCTTAGAACCATGTGGGAATAGACCCAAGTGATGTTAGGGTATTATAGCATATTTTTTTCTTCTTTCCTGTTTCCCCAAATCTTATGTAAGATACTATTACTTTTAAGATTAAAATTAGAGTTTTAGTTTAATGTATTCACCCCAAAAAAATATTTGGCAAGTGCCTCTTATGTGTCCAGAAAATTTGCTATAGCAATTTGGGCTTTAAAAAAATGCCAGAATCTTGTTTCATTATTTACTCCAGGGCAATACAAAAGCAAAGAAGTGTGCTTAGTGAACTCTTTATAGTAAGTACTTCATAGACAACCTAAGATTTAAGGTTCTGTTGTGTGTAACCTAAGCATTTAATGCCAGACCGTCATCCCAACCCATGTTAAATATAATGGTGTTGTGTCTCACTGTGGCCATCTGCTTCAGGACTCATTCCAAAATTAACTCACTAACTTACTCAGGTCATTCCACCAAGGAAAATGGGATCACAGTGATATATTAACCATAACATCAATGTGAACAAGACTTTGAATAATGCATCTCAGAGCAACACTCTAGGTAACTGAATTAGAATAAGCCAGACAAGGTCATTTGAAAAGTACTGTGGCATTATTTCAGCTGACATTTTTAGTGAAATAGTTGCAGAGTCACTGAAAGCTGTAAGAAAGAGTGTGAAAGATGGCTTGTACACTTTGCCCAGTTTCCCCCAGTGGTCACATTTTGCAGAACTGTGGTACTGGGCATTGACATGGTGCAGTCCTCCCATCTTAGATCTCCCTGGCTGTATCTGTACTCCTGTATGTCTGTGTGTGCAAATGTGTGAGGTTCTGTGTAATTATATCCCTTGGTATGTTTGTGCATCCACCGAGGTCAAGATGCTGAGCGGTTCCATCGGCACCAAATCCTTGCTCTTTCATAATAACAGCCTTCCTCCACTCCCCAGCATCCCCAACCCCTGGAAACGACTGCCTTGTCCTCTAGTTGGGAAATTTGTCATTTCAAAAATGTTACGTAAATGAAACCATACAGTATGGAAAGCTCAACCCTTTGAGCTTGGCTTAACTCCCTTGTGAATCCTCCAAGTTGTTGCATGTATCAATAGTTTGCTGCTTGTCAGTGCCGCCAAGTAAGTATTCATGGTGGATATACCATCATTAACCATGCGTCTGGGCTGATTCCAGGTTTTGGCTGTTAAAATAATGCTGCCATGAACATTAACATATAAGTGTTTATGTAAACATAAAGTTTTCATTTCTCTGGGATAAATGTCTGAGACTGGAACTGCTGGGTCATACAGTGATTACATGTTTGTTTTTTTAAAGACACTGCCAAACTGTTTTCTAGAATGCCTATACTGTTTTGTAGACATACTCCAAGCAAAGTATGGGAGGCTTTTTTTTTTTTTTCTTTGCCAAATTATTCTGAAGTCCTATTTGTGACAGTTTTCATTACCTGAACTAACCAAATAATTTTGCTAAAGATTGCCATGTTGAGTAAGTAGATTTAGAAAAGAGAACTTTAAATCAGGGCATATCAGAAGCTCCTCCCTCCACCCCCCCCCTTCCAAAAAAAAATCGCTTAATCTTCATAGATGAGCTTTACACAGTAGGTCAAGAATATGCCAGTGATGGGAGAAACATGGATTTGATTGTTGCATCAGGAAGATGCCCTGGAGAAGAAATTTGCAAGCCACTCCAGTATTCTTGCCTGGAGAATCCCATGGATAGAGGAACCTGGTGGGCTACAGTCCATGGCATGGTAGAGTCAGACACAACTGAGTGACTTACACTTGGACTTTTCAGTCTCTAAGCAGCTAGCAAAATAGACTCAGCCCTCATTTCATAGCTGTTGGGCTCAATCTCCTATATCCATAACAGAATATTGGCCTGGACATAATTTGTTTCTCCCTTGTGTGACAATCTTTCTGTCTTCTATAAGGGAAAAAAATGTTTTTTAAAGGATTTTTGGATACCGTGGATCAGCATCTTCACTTTGCACTGGCCAGAAATGAAGGCCCTGGACTAGGAGATAGAAGACCTGTGTTTGAGTCCCTCCTCCAATAAGCTGGGTCACTGTAAACACATCCCTTACCCTCTCTGAGTTTGCTCAGCTGGATAAGCTGGATGGAATTCCCAGTGGAACCGCCTGCAGGACCTGCAGGACCCCAGTTGCTGGCCTGCCCCAGAGGCTCTGGTTGAGCAATTCTAGAATGGAACAGGAGAATCTGCCTGATATCCAAGTTCCAGGAGATACCAGGGAGAACCCAGGCCTGTTATGGTAAAGTGCCTTCTGGCTCAACAGTTAGTACTATCCCCTCAGCCATCCCCCTCCAAAGGACCCCTCAGGTTTGCTTTCCAGAATGAGTTATTCGTTTGACCTTTTTTTTTAAGTGACCGGATATATAGTGGAGTATAATGCAGCCATTTAACATGTCATAGAAGAACATTCACTGTCATGGGAAGCTACTATAATATATCATTAGGTTATAAAAAAGCTACACATTACAAAACAGCATATGCAGAAATGTCCAGTTATACATAGAAAATAAATCTTAAAAGTTATATCTAAAATGTCAATAATAGTTATCTCTAAATCATAAAGTTGTAAAAATTTTATTTTCCTCTTTCTATGCATTTCTGTGTTTTCTAATTTTGTCTGTAACTCATATTTATTGATTATTATTAGAATAAAGAATTCCCATGAGCAGAACAACTCCTGATTTCTCTAGGTTTTAATAATTATGGTTAAATACCAACCAGCACAAATAAGGCTCTTCAGGTATGAGATAAAATTGTCTACGAGGCTTTAGAGACGTAGCTATGACCTTCCTTAGCCCTTTCCCTAAAAAGTCTGGGCGATCACTTTGTGCTGTTCTTCTTACTCAACAAAATTCTATACACATGCACCTAAGTAGTCCTGCGCCAGGACCACTTGTTACAGCATCTTATTATTGCCTGGGTGATGTTTCTATAGAGCTTTTCCACAGCTAACTAGTAGGATCAACAGCTATAGCCTCCCAAGCTAGTCCCTCCTTCGTCCTTGACAGTGGGTTGAAGTGTTTTAGATGAAGCTAGTTCTTCCTTTGGGACTAGGAGGGACTAGCTAGCATCTCTGTTAGAAAAATTAATATTTACTCCTAAAATAGGAATGTTAAATTATCACTGACATAAATTTATATAGATGCCAGAAACCAGTTACCTGCTGTGGAAAGCTGTTTTGTTCCCCATGTAGGTTTGTGTCCCCTCCTGGAATTTCTAACTATACTGATGTCCCCAAAACATCGTTTTCTTCAACACCTATACTTCTCAAGGTTAGAATGAGCCTGACTTCCTTGAAATAATATTTATTAAAATGGTTTTGCTGCTAAAAATTTTAAGGAATTAATACTATAGAAAAATGTTCCATTTCTGAACCCTAGTAACTCCATTTCTGAATAAACTTGTTTGATTGGAGGCATGGTGTTAAAAGGGCAGTGCAATGGTGATTTCAAAACACCACTCTGTCCAGAGCTGCAGCACACCACTGTTCCTTTCTGCGTATACGCACAGTTCCCTCCTATGCGTATCCCTTAAGAATGAGAAATTCAAAGGACTTATTGATTTATGAGTGATAGTGTGTTTATTGTGGTAGCACCATGTACCATTTTACATTTTAACACCCACCCATATTGGTATCTATCATAGAATTTTTTCCTTTTAACGAATGTGTTTTGTGCTTGAGAAAATATATTTTTATGTACGACCTCAAGACTGTTGCCATCTACACGTCTGTGCCATGTGTTTGCTATCATGGGTGAAGTTGCTGGGTTTGCCTTATATAACTGGGAGCTTCAGCAGCTGCATCCGATGGCTTGTGCACTGCAGAGCTGTGGTAATAGCACCATCCAACACCAGCAGTGCTTCCATAAGCCCCTTGCTGTGAAAGAGGTGGTGGGAAGGTTACATCTAGAAGTTTCTTGCTTTGTTGAAAAACAGGCTCAAGACCCGGGAACTGCTGCATTTGTCCATGTGACCAGCCTCATCGGGAAAGGAAAGGGCCTCTCTCTATCTCACTCACATCTCCGTCTTCTGGTACTTCACACACTGCCCTTAGCTAGAAAACATAGCTGTGCTTTGCTTTACTGGTTCTGGTAGGTGAAAAATACAAGCTTTCGATTGATCTGTAAATTTTCCTACTGTGTTGTTATTGTTGTTCAGTTGCCAAGTCATGTCCAATTTTTGTGAATTGTGTGACTGCAGCACGCAAGGCTTCCCTGTCCTTCACAATCTCCTGGAGTTTGCTCAAATTCATGTTTATTGAGTTGGTATGATCCTTTGTCGCCCTGTTCTCCTCCTGTCCTCAGTCTTTGCCAGCATCAAGGTCTTTTCCAATGAGTTGGCTCTTCGCGTCAGGTAGACAAAGTATTGGAACTTCAGCTTTAGCATCAGTCCTTCCAAAGAATATTCAAGGTTTAGGATTGACAGTTTGATCTCCCTGCAGTTCAAGGGCCTCTCAAGAGTCTTCTCCTGCACTGCAGTTCAAAAGCATCAATTCTTTGGCGCTCAGCCTTCCTTCTGATTCAGCTGTCACATCCATACATGACTACTGGAAAAATCATATCCTTGACTATACGGACCTTGTCAGTAAAGCGATGTCTTTGCTTTTTAATATGCTGTCTAAGTTTGTCATAGCTTTCCTTTCAAGGAGCAAACATCTTTTAATTTTATGACTGCAGTCACCGTCCACAGTGATTTGAAGCCCAAGAAAATAAAATGTGTCACTGCTTCAACTTTTTCCCCTTCTATTTGCCATGAAGTGATGGGACCAGATGCCATGATCTTAGTTTTTTGAATGTTGAGTTCTAAGCCAGCCTTTTCACTTTCCTCTTTCACCCTCATCAAGAGGCTCTTTAGTTCCTCTTCACTTTCTGCCACAAGAGTGGTATCATCTGCATATCTGAGGTTATTTATATTTCTCCAGGCAATCCTAATTTCAGCTTGTGCATTTCACATGATGTACTCTGCATATAAGTTAAATAAGCAGGGTGATGACATGCAACCTTGTCATACTCCTTTCCCAATTTGGAACCAGTCAGCTATTCCTTGTCCAGTTCTAACTATTGCTTAATTGACCCACATGCAGGTTTCTCAGGAGGCAGGTAAGGTGGTCTCAGATTCTCATCTCTTTAAGAATTTTCCAGTTTGTTGTGATCCACACAGTCAAAGGCTTTAGCGTAGTCAGTGAAAAGCAGATGTTTTTCTGGAATTCTCTTGCTTTTTCTGTGATCCAACAGATGTTGGCAATGTGATCTCTGGTTCTTCTACCTTTTCTAAATGCAGCTGGTACATCTGGGAGTTCTTCATTCATGTACTATTGAAGCCTAGCTTGAAGGATTTTGAGCATCCCCACACTAGCATGTAAGATGAGTGCAACTGTGTGGTAGTTTGAGCATTCTTTGGCATTGCCCTTCTTTGGGATTCTGATGAAAATCGACCTTTTCCAGTCCTATGGCCGCTGCTGAGTTTTCCAAATTTACTAGCATATTGAGTGCAGCACTTTAACAACATCATCCTTTAGGATTTGAAATAGCTCTGCTGAAATTCCATCACCTCCACTAGCTTAGTTCATAGTGATGCTTCCTAAGGCCTACTTGACTTCACACTCCAGGATGTCTGGCTGTAGGTGAGTGATCACACCATTGTGGTTATCCTGGTCATTAAGAGCTTTTTTGTATAGTTCTTCTGTGTATTCTTGCCACTCTTACTTTTTTCTGCTTCTGTTAGGTCCTTACCATTTCTGTCCTTTATTGTGCCCATTCTTACATGAAAGTTGCCCTTGATATCTCTAATTTTCTTGAAAAGATCTTTAGTCTTTCTCATTCTATTGTTTTCATAGTTTACCATGGCCTAAATAAAATACAATTTTATTTAAAATACAAGGTAAAGGTTTAAATGACATTAAAGACAGTGATTTTACTTGCTTTTTTCCTACTTTCTAAAGGCTCTTACAGAATTTGAGTTGGAAGTCTTTGCTGATGTTTCCTTGGTCTAGTATTCCTGTCCACATTCAATGTACACATACTTATTGTCATTTTAGAGGGATAGGATCTTCTTCCTTATTGTATTGCTTCTCACATCTTTGGTCCTTTATTCCATCCTTCCTGTTTGCTAGTAGTTCATTTAGCAAAGCCAGCTTCTTTTAATGGGAAAAAAGGTATATCCCACTCTGTGCCATGCCAGGCTTTATTACCACACAAGTTTTCCTAATTAGAGTAATAACTACCTCGTTCAGGCTACTTCTTGAGAAATCTCACTTCCTTTCATAACCCAAGAATGGTCTTTTTTCTGTCATCAGGTGTTAGGCGTCCATCCTAGACTTATCCCAACCTATTAGAATCATCTCATTACTTAACTGTCTCCCCCACTCACATATTAGTGCCACGAGGGAATACCTTCTCAGTGTGTTCTCTGACTGGACAGTCACAGACTTATAGATGGTATTTAATCATTTAATGAATTGAGTGAATAAAGCCAGCTTGCCAGGCCAATAGAGGAAAATCTCATATTACTTATTCAGCACAAAGAGTGGAGTCCACATGTCATCAACACAGGCCTGATTGATGCTAAATTAGCAAGTTAGGAAGCATTAAGACTCAGTATGATTGAAAAAGTAATTTTCTTTCATTATTTTTATATTTATATTTATATTGTATATTTTATTTTGTAAATGAAGCTTGAGCCTAGAAACTGGATTTTATAATATTAAAATAAAATTTGTTTCCATGTCATAACATTTATTTCAGAACATAACTTTGAACATGAACCATACCTAAACAAAAAATATATTTAAGGCATAGTTTTTTATATTTACTTATTAAGTCTACATTACCCTTTAAAAGGAACATTTGTGTGTAGCTGTGCTACTTACTCTGAAGAGTCTTTTCTAAAGCTCAATTTTACTATGAAACTCACATTTTTCAGTATTTTACAGTTTTATCTGTCTTGTTTTGTGCACCTCAAAGCATTTATGTAGCATTTTTTAAAGTGTTAATTTTATCTTGTGCAGGCTGCCTTGACAGCATGTCTTTCTATTGACTGAAATTCCAACTCTGTGCTGGGGAATAGAATTCATAGTATAATTTTGTTAACTAAGACAAAAAGAGCATTCAAAAGTGTTTAGCATATTTACGCAATTGTACAGAAGCATTATAAACTGAACATTTGGTCAACTATTACTGCAGCCTGGCCCTGCTTATGGTGGCTTAAGATTGTTTTTAGATGGTGACTCAAAGCAGAGACAGTATTTTTAGACAGTTTCACTCTCCCTCCCCTTTTCCATCCCCAAGCGTCCACTTTCAGGAGGAGAGAACAAAGAGGGTGAAACCTTACAGCGAACTCCAAAGAGCCCTATCTCCCTCGTTTCTAATAATTATTTATACTTTTGTAACTAGATACTCCAGAAATGCAACAATGGAGCCTGAAGCTGTAGCTGTACTCATAGACTCTGCAAAGCTTTAAAACTTTTTACTTTGGGGAATAAAACTAAAGATGAAATACAGAGATTTTTCTCAGTGTAATGGGAACAAAATAAAATTATCCTCTCTTAAAATAAATGGCAGGTAGGGAAAGCAATTTTTCCTGTCATGGATAAAAGCTAGGGAAAACAAAATCTGCATTTGAAATATGTTATCTGAAAATGTTTTAAATAAAAAGAAGCTAAACTACATTGTACAGTACCTGTTCCCAAGGATGATTGCAGTTTCTTGTTATTAAGTCCTGAGAAACACGTAGTGTCCTTGGCAGGCGGCACTATAAAAAACAAACAAGAAAAAAAAAAGACATAGTAGGTCAAATTAAATTTTTTTTTTCTTTTTTGACTGAGGGGCTGCATTTTGCATTGTTTGTTTTAATGAGTGCAGACTCTTATGTAGTTTTCTCCATCTTGCATCCATGTTCACAAGCATGCAAAAGAAAGTAACTCTTTGATATATGAGACAATATGAAGATTGAAAGCCCCCCAACCTGTGCAATTTTATCTTGATCATCTATCTGTAAACTTACGGGGGGGAAAGCATGAATTAGAAATAAAAATTTCCTCCTAAACCCATCACTGTTACTTACTAGCTTTGTATCCTGAGCAAGTCACTTAGGTTTTCTGAGCTTCTTTTTCTTCATTTGTAAAACAAAGTTTCAGATGCCTGCTTTACCTAAATCATAAGACTGCTGAGGATGGAAAGAATCAAAATAGGAAAGTGTTTTACAAGTTTCTGGTAGGTCCTGTTACAGAGTTTAATGAGCTTGTTGAAGGTCACAGAGACATCTAACTAAACCTCTTGTTGAAGGTTACGGAGAGATTTAACTCTAAACTTCAGCATTTTTTCAGCACTGGTACTGTTAATGCTTTCAGGCTGATTATTTTTTCTTATGGGGAGCTGTCCTGTGCGTTATCAGAATATCCCTCCTTCTACCCACTAGATGCCTTCAGCACCCCTCAAATTGTGCCAGCCAAAGATATCTCCGGGGACTTCCCTGGTGCTTCCACTGCAGGGTGCACAGGTTCTATCTCCGGTCCCAGAACTGAGATTCTGCATGCCGTGACAAAAAAGAAATCCTCAGACACTACCACGTGTACCCTGGTGGGCAAAATGGTCCCAAGTAGAGGACCACTGATCTGTGCGGTTCTAGGGTGAAAGTTCTTAAAACCATTTTTATGACAACATTTGTCACCATCAGTTATTCTAAGTAGTTCCTGGTTGGAATACTCCATGACATAGCAGCTTTCAGAATTCAAAAAGGGATAACTGGTTTTCAGCCATCATCTTTGTGTCTCTGAGTATCAGCAGTGGCATTGGCTTCTTGGGAAGGTCCCTGTGAACTGTTGTTGAAGAAGCAGAGTCTCCCAACAGAGATACTGACCACGGTGAGCCAGAAGTCAGACTCAGTAACCCCTGAAACCCCTTCCTGGGATTCTGTGATCATCCCCTAAAGGGTCCATCTGGTCTCTCTTCAGCAGCCCCTTCTCATCTGAACATTCATGGGCTTCTAATATCTGTTACCAGCTGAGAGGCCAGGGAGAGAAACACAAGTGTCTTCATAACTATTATCACAGACTCTTGACTCTAAGCCCTTGACGTTTGCACCAGTTGCCCAAGTTTACATTTTCTGAAAGAAGAGCTCATGTCCTTCTACTCTGCATCCACTTTCAGGAGGAGAGAACAAAGAGGGTGAAACCTTACAGCGAACTCCAAAGAGCCCTATCTCCCTCGTTTCTAATAATTATTTATACTTTTGTAACTAGATACTCCAGAAATGCAACAATGGAGCCTGAAGCTGTAGCTGTACTCATAGACTCTGCAAAGCTTTAAAACTTTTTACTTTGGGGAATAAAACTAAAGATGAAATACAGAGATTTTTCTCAGTGTAATGGGAACAAAATAAAATTATCCTCTCTTAAAATAAATGGCAGGTAGGGAAAGCAATTTTTCCTGTCATGGATAAAAGCTAGGGAAAACAAAATCTGCATTTGAAATATGTTATCTGAAAATGTTTTAAATAAAAAGAAGCTAAACTACATTGTACAGTACCTGTTCCCAAGGATGATTGCAGTTTCTTGTTATTAAGTCCTGAGAAACACGTAGTGTCCTTGGCAGGCGGCACTATAAAAAACAAACAAGAAAAAAAAAAGACATAGTAGGTCAAATTAAATTTTTTTTTTCTTTTTTGACTGAGGGGCTGCATTTTGCATTGTTTGTTTTAATGAGTGCAGACTCTTATGTAGTTTTCTCCATCTTGCATCCATGTTCACAAGCATGCAAAAGAAAGTAACTCTTTGATATATGAGACAATATGAAGATTGAAAGTCCCCCAACCTGTGCAATTTTATCTTGATCATCTATCTGTAAACTTACGGGGGGAAAGCATGAATTAGAAATAAAAATTTCTTCCTAAACCCATCACTGCTACTTACTAGCTTTGTATCCTGATCAAGTCACTTAGGTTTTCTGAGCTTCTTTTTCTTCATTTGTAAAACAAAGTTTCAGATGCCTGCTTTACCTAAATCATAAGACTGCTGAGAATGGAAAGAATCAAAATAGGAAAGTGTTTTACAAGTTTCTGGTAGGTCCTGTTACAGAGTTTAATGAGCTTGTTGAAGGTCACAGAGACATCTAACTAAACCTCTTGTTGAAGGTTACGGAGAGATTTAACTCTAAACTTCAGCATTTTTTCAGCACTGGTACTGTTAATGCTTTCAGGCTGATTATTTTTTCTTATGGGGAGCTGTCCTGTGCGTTATCAGAATATCCCTCCTTCTACCCACTAGATGCCTTCAGCACCCCTCAAATTGTGCCAGCCAAAGATATCTCCGGGGACTTCCCTGGTGCTTCCACTGCAGGGTGCACAGGTTCTATCTCCGGTCCCAGAACTGAGATTCTGCATGCCGTGACAAAAAAGAAATCCTCAGACACTACCACGTGTACCCTGGTGGGCAAAATGGTCCCAAGTAGAGGACCACTGATCTGTGCGGTTCTAGGGTGAAAGTTCTTAAAACCATTTTTATGACAACATTTGTCACCATCAGTTATTCTAAGTAGTTCCTGGTTGGAATACTCCATGACATAGCAGCTTTCAGAATTCAAAAAGGGATAACTGGTTTTCAGCCATCATCTTTGTGTCTCTGAGTATCAGCAGTGGCATTGGCTTCTTGGGAAGGTCCCTGTGAACTGTTGTTGAAGAAGCAGAGTCTCCCAACAGAGATACTGACCACGGTGAGCCAGAAGTCAGACTCAGTAACCCCTGAAACCCCTTCCTGGGATTCTGTGATCATCCCCTAAAGGGTCCATCTGGTCTCTCTTCAGCAGCCCCTTCTCATCTGAACATTCATGGGCTTCTAATATCTGTTACCAGCTGAGAGGCCAGGGAGAGAAACACAAGTGTCTTCATAACTATTATCACAGACTCTTGACTCTAAGCCCTTGACGTTTGCACCAGTTGCCCAAGTTTACATTTTCTGAAAGAAGAGCTCATGTCCTTCTACTCTGCCATCTATCTCCTCCCCACCCCCCATGTTTATATTTTGTTTAGGAATCTTAACCTTTCTTCTTTGCCTGCTCCTTCAACTTTGTTCTCACTACAGAACTTGATAGAGAAACTCAGCTGGAAGTTGATACGGAAACACAGCAGGGGCTTTTCTCACCAGCATCGTATGAAGAGTAACATCCTTCTGAATCACTTGACAAAAAGCAGATGCCTTCTGCCCTTGCACGACTCTTTGCTTTTCCTTTCCCCTTAACAGGGCTCATTAAATACACACCTCCTTTGACTGCATTTGGGGACTTAAGTACCAGCTGTCCGAGAGTGGAATATTTTCGCTTCTGTTGCTGACTCTTTTCCCCCCAAAAATGGCCCGGGACAAACTTCCACATCTTTATCTCTGACTGCATGCTGCTCTCTTCCAGATGCTGTCACTGTCCGCAATTTATTATCACCCCTGAACTAGAACTTCCAGAGCATTTATGGTTGACTTTATTATGTTTGTTTCATAATTATCCACAACTATTGAGAAATTTGATGCATTTGATCTGGGCCTTATTAAATAGTCTGAAATAATTTTGTTTATCTATATGAATTAAATTTTTTGAAACAACTGAATTTTAAGGTAACTTGCACTGACAAGCCCATGTATTTAATCGAATGTGGTTAAAAGCATTGGCATGACCGGAAGAGAGATTAGTGTAATTAACAATCATGACAAGAACCTGGAATTGCCCAGGAGTCTTCAGGATTTGGAAGTCTGTTCACAGAAGATCCAAAGCAGCTGTTTGAACCAATGGGAACAAGAACTGGATTACTTCATGGCAGTACAATGTTAGTGTCAATTTAAACTTAATTTTTTTCCCTTTAAGGTGCATGTGAATTATTTTAATTACTGTATGGTTTATTTATGAAAGGACTGATTGGCTCCCTCTGTAAAATAGCAGTATCTGGCCCAACCAGGAGTCGTTTTTCTTTGTAGACCAGCGAGCATCCTTACTGACCAGACTTACCTGATCCAGGTTTGATGTGCACTCAGCCATTTCATCACATTATATAAGGAAAGCACTGTGGGTTTTTCTTCCTTTTCCAGGTGGCCTTTTTGAAGATGTAGCCAAGGGAGTCGACATATTCCTCTCCACAGCACGGGGTGCACCGGCAGCCAGCCGTCAGCCCAGTGGGCAGCAGTTACAGAGACAAGAACCCGGCTACAGAAAGAACAGGGCGTTGCAGTTCTGAGTTTCCTTGCTCGCATCTGTTCTCGAAGAGAAGAGTTAACTTGAAATCTCTGAAACACTGAGGCTGTGCAGAAAGTCATAGTAGCAGGTTGAGAGATAAGTATAGAATTTTCATCTCTGTTTCCCACTGAGAGGAACATTCCGATATGTGCTGGGTCAGCACCACCTGGAGAGAGAGCTGGCGGAGACCCATCTGTCCTGTGTGGAAGCAGCGAGAGGCTTCGCTGGTGGAATTGAATGTTAGCTGCTGTAAATCTTAAGACATAAACTTCCAGAGAAATTCTCAGATTTGTTTAAAAAAAATTTTTTTAAGAAGATATGGAACTTCTGTATACCTTATTCAGAGGGGATGCTCAGTAAATAAATGTCTGTTGAATGCCTGATTGTCAAATTAAAGGGTTTCCCATTTATGCAAAACTGCTTGTGTTCCTTTTCTTCTTTAATTCCTTTACCATTACCAAGTACACAGCAGATCAGGAAATATACCTCACTGGCATCCTGCTGCCGAGTTGTCTGAGTCCTTGTGTGCTGGAGCATGTGGTAAGGCAACCGCTGAGAAGGACAGAGCTGGAGGGGGTCCTACGGGCACAGGACCGCCCCTCATCTTAGGGAGAAGGTTTGAGACTTGCCTGTCATCTCAAAGAAGGAGCCACCTCGGGGCTGGAGGTAGGCAGATTCTTCCTGCCCACTCCTTATTCAGGAGGATGGTCTCTGGATCTGCAGCTATACCTGCTTCTCACCAAGCCTGTTTGCTACCCAACTCACCTTAGGCTGCTCGCTGCTTGAAAGTCAACACTCCAGAGACAAGTGTTGATTGGAACGGAAAGCCTCCTTTATTCATGAGGCTGGCAATCTGAGGAGGTGGCGGACTCGTGTCCAAAAACCAACTCCAAAGATGCCGCTCGACCATTGAAGTTTTTAAAAGAAGAATCATTTGGGGAGGAGGTCAGAGTCTTCTTTATCTTCCCACACATGCAACTTTCTTCTGACTGGCCGTTGGTGAGGTAACAAGGCTGTGCTCCAAGAACCTTGTGCTCTCTCTGGGGCTCCCATCCCCCACCAGGATGGGGCCTTTAGTTTCTGTGTGTGTGCGTGCTTAGCCACTCAGTCATGTCCAACTATGTGTGACCCTTTGAACTGTAGCCTGCCAGGCTCNCAACTTTCTTCTGACTGGCCGTTGGTGAGGTAACAAGGCTGTGCTCCAAGAACCTTGTGCTCTCTCTGGGGCTCCCATCCCCCACCAGGATGGGGCCTTTAGTTTCTGTGTGTGTGCGTGCTTAGCC
Organism: Cephalophus harveyi; assembly: GCA_006410635.1. Classification (NCBI taxonomy): domain Eukaryota; kingdom Metazoa; phylum Chordata; class Mammalia; order Artiodactyla; family Bovidae; genus Cephalophus; species Cephalophus harveyi. The sequence goes on from SJYT01025829.1 coordinate 357,234, forward strand.
ACTCAGTCATGTCCAACTATGTGTGACCCTTTGAACTGTAGCCTGCCAGGCTCCTCTGTCCTTGGGATTCTCTAGGCAAGAATACTGGTGTGGGTTGTCAGTGCCCTTCTCCAGGAGATCTTCCTGACCCAGGGATCGAACCCACGTCTCTTATGTCTCCTGCATTGGCAGACGCGTTCCTCACCACTAATGCCACCTGGGAAGCCCTTTGTTCCTGCAGAAGAACTCAAGCATATTGTTATGTATGTTCCTGCAGAAGAACTCAAGCATATTGTTATGTCTGTCCCTTCAGAAGGAACTAGGATCCTGCTGTAATCACTGCACTGTATTTTCCTGATGGGTCCTCCTTAGTTTCTGCATTCCTTCCCTTCTCTGATGAGAAACTGAATCTGCCCTTTGGAGTTCAGGGAAGGTCAAGGAGGCTGAATGAAGCCTATAGCCTATGAACAAGAAACTGGAGACATGGAAAGAAGTTGTATCCAGGAAGGCCCCCCAGAGCCCTCCTCTGATTCATCCTGGCACTAATTCTACCCTGTGGACTATCTAATACCTTTTTACTCAAAAATTTTTCTGTCTCCTAATTTCCTGACACCCTTAACACAGGGGTCACTGGCACTGCAATTTCATGAACCTTTCATAACTTCTTCCTTGTAGTTTAACCAAAACAGGGACTAATTCTACCCTGTGGACTAATACCTTTTTACTCAAAAATTTTTCTGTCTCCTAATTTCCTGACACCCTTAACACAGGGGTCACTGGCACTGCAATTTCATGAACCTTTCATAACTTCTTCCTTGTAGTTTAACCAAAACAGGGGTCCTACTAGCAGAGGAGTGGTGAGCACTCTTAATTCTGCAACTGGTGGACATAGGAGTAAAAACCCTGTTTTGATCCTGCAGAGTCATTTTATTAAGCACAGTTTGAAGCATTGTAGTTCTTAGTATTTTTTCCAAGACTCACAGTCATAAAGGAAAATTGGTTTGACTTCACTCACACTACTAAGCTGCCACACACCTCAGTGACTTTTAGTGCTTTAGATTTCTACCTGTCAATATAGAACAGAGTTTCTCAACCTTAGTACTATTTACATTTGAAGCTGGATAAGTTTTTGTTGTAGAAGACTGTCCTCTTCTCTAGGGAGGAGAAACTTTTTTTTTCTATACACACTTTTAAGTTCAGTGGTTGGGGCTTGCACATCAAGCTGAGAAAAGACAGATTAATGACAAAAATAAAACCAGTTTAATTATGTACATCTGAACAGAAGTTTCACAAAGAAATGAGACTTTAGGAAGTGACCAGATGATTGAGATTTATACACCATCTTAGGCAAAGAGAAGGGAGTTTAAGGCTTCTGGGCAGGGGGCATTAAGTTCTAGGAAGGGGAGGGGAGGAAATATATCATAAACAAGGGTTGTCTTGTGCCGATAATGACAAAAAGAGTTGTCCCCAGCTGTGGCTCTTTTCCTGGTTCAGTGACACTGTTACAAATGGAAATTTCCTTTTATGAATGTAAATTTCCTTTACAAATGGGGAAATGTATATTTTTACTCAGTTAAGGAGAGAAAAAGCTTTTCTTGCCTCTGCCGGTTCTCGGTTGTCTTTAGCTCAAAATAATCCTTGTGCCATAGTGGGATATTTGGGATAACATTCTGGTGCCCTTCAGTGGATTGGACAGTGTTTAGCAGCATTCCTGGCCTCCACATGCCACTTGCCCCCTCCCCTAGCTTTGACAACAAAAAATGTCTGCAAACATTGCCTTAGTGGCTGAAAAAAAACGTGAAAGTGAAGTCGCTCAGTCATGTCTTGACTCTTTGCGACCCCATGGACTGTATACCAGGCTCCTCCGTCCGTAGGATTTTCCAAGCAAGAATACTGGAGTGGGTTGCCATTTCCTTCTCCGGGAGATATTCCCAACCCAGGGATTAAATTTAGTGGCTGAAGTTGACCTCAATTTAGAGCCACTGCTCTGGGGGCTGTGTCATGAAAATGAGATTTGGTGGTTGCCTGCAGTGGTGCATCATCAGTAACACAGTCATTACAAAACCTGAGTCTTTTTCTGGTACATGACCTGGTTTTAGTGTACTATTGTTTATGCAGATAAACGCTGCTGCTGAATACCTTTGTGTGACTATTTCTTAAGAGTTCAGTTTATTTTTACCTAATTGTTGGAGATTGGAATAAATTTGATGAAGCAATGAAATAAATTAGATGTGCCTGGAGCAGAATTCCCTTGAGATAGTTTTTCTTCCTCTGGAAATGAAAGGAACTGTTCCCATACTGATATTTGTTTACAGTTTAGATGGTAAAGGTGATCATGATTTCAAAGATAACTTTGAGAAACATACCCCATAGAAAGAGTGTAAGCCTTCTCTCTGAAGGCAAGAAAGAGAGCCTTGAAATAAGGCATGGCTACTTTCTATAGGCGGAATCAAATTTCATAGGCTAGTGAATGGGGAGATTTTTCCAATTATTTTGGGGAAGGGGGCGGAGATTTCCGGAAATGGCAGAAATGGAGCCACCACCCATTTTGGGGGCCTTGTACAGTCAGCCTCAAGCTTCCCTGGTGGCTGATCCTTTTCTTCAGTGGTAAAGAATCTGCCTGCAATGCAAGATATATGGGTTCGATCCCTGTGTCAGGAAGTTCCCCTGGAGAGGGAAACGGCAACCCTCTCCAGTATTCTTGCCTGGAGAAATTCCATGGTCAGAGGAGCCTGGCGGGCTACAGTCCTTGAGCTCTCAAAAGAGTTGGACACAATTAGTGACTAAACAACAGCAATAACCATGGTCAGCCTCAAAACTCTCATGGTGCTGGTAAGTGTGTTGTTTAGCATATGTTAATATATTATAATGAGCATATTAATGAGGCTCCAGGTCTACCAGAAGTCAAATCTTCTGCCATCTTGGACCTGGTTGGTTCTAACCAGTTTTTGCCAAGTTCTGTAGCCCTGTCATTCTTCTAAAGGTTGTGACCTGCTCCCTCCCCTCCTGTTTTGGAGTGGCTTTGAGAGGCAGGAGCAAGAGGAGGGGACACACACACACAGGGACGATTTCTGTCCACACACTACACTTACATGGGTGAAGCTGCATCTAACATGTCACCTGCAATCTTGAGATGATGAAGCTCTCAACTGAAGCTCAGTCAGTCTCCACTGGTTCTCCCAACGGAGGGAAAGGTCAGCACAACTGTGCCAGTGTCCAGAGTGAGCTATTCTCGTCTAGTCACTGGGTAGGTCTGAGAATGACATGTCTAAACCTGGGAGAGTCTGTTTCGGGGGGCCAAGGAGGGTGGGGAGAGAAGGGAAGTGGGACCTTTTCTGTCTTTCTTTTATACAGGGAAAATTGGAGGTTGGTGTGTGAGAGAGAGAGAGAAATACCCAGCATCAGAGATCTACATTTGGTAAACCACATTAAGAAGACTAACAGAATTGAAACACGCTGTACAGCCTTAATGTTGGCCCTTACAGTTCGTTCCACATTAGCCTCCTGTGTCTTGTGAATACAGTTCCAGACCTTATTCCATGGTATTCCTAGATAATGGTACAGAGAATTTTGTGACACTGATTAGAGGCTACCAAGGACCAGAAGCATAGTGAAATATCAATTCCCAGCCCACCTTTTACACCTCTAAAAACTTAAACCTAAGTTGTGAATGAAGATCAAAAAGCATCATTGCTCACCTACTAAGGTTAAGTGGTAACACACTGCAGTCACACCCTGAGAGGAATTCAGGGTGAAAAACAAAATGAGGTACTCTGAGCTTTGGACATGCAGGCCCCTTAGAAACTTAGATGTATATCTCAGGAAGGATTTTTTTTTTTGGCTGTGCAACGTGTGGGATCTTAGTTCCCCAACCAGGAATCAAACCTGTGTCCCCTGCGTTGGAAGCATGGAGTCTTAGCCACTGGGCCACCTAGGAAGCCCCAGGAAGAACTTTAACAAACCAGAGGCTTCCATCTTTCCATACATAGGAAAGCACTAAATCATGAACTCCAGATACCTGTTCTTTGCAATTAGCAGTCATCTTTTACTAAGATTATGCTTGACTACGTGTATTCCCTCACCATAAGTCACATATAAACAGCACTGTCCCCTACCTCTCTGAAGCAGTTTCCTCAGAAGTAACTGAGTAGCTGTCTTCTGGACTATAGTCCTCAATAAGACCCTGAGTAAAACTTCAGCAAACAACCCTTACGGTCTGTGTTTTTCTTTAAGTTGACAAAGTGGTTCTCTGTTAACTTAAATAAGTGGCTTTGTGAACCTATTCTCACCTAGTGTAATTACAGTTCATATACCCTGTTGAACATTTCTATTGGCCACCCATTTTGCAGACCAGTGTCTGAACTTTGTTCATTTAATATGCATTTATGCAACGCCTTCTATTGATACATGCAGAGCACAGTTATGGATACAACAGAATCAATAAAACAAAGTCCCTGCTCTCATAGAGCTCTCATGGGGGAGCTGACCAAAAAAGTACTGCCGCTGCTGCTGCTAAGTCACTTCAGTCGTGTCCGACTCTGTGCGACCCCATAGAAGGCAGCCCACCAGGCTCCCCCCTCCCTGGGATTCTCCAGGCAAGAACACTGGAGTGGGTTGCCATTTCCTTCTGCAATGCATGAAAGTGGAAAGTGAAAATGAAGTCGCTCACTTGTGTCTGACTCCCAGTGACCCCACGGACTGCAGCCTACCAGGCTCCTCCGTCCATGGGATTTTCCAGGCAAGAGTACTGGAGTGGGTTGCCATTGCCTTCTCCGAAAAAAAAAAGTACTATGTGTTACTATAAAATACTGTGTTAAGTTATGTTATGGCACTTCCCAGGTGGTGCTAGTGGTAAAGAACCCACCTGCCAATGCAGGAGATGTAAGAGACTCAGGTTTGATCCCTGGGTCAGGAAGATCTGCTGGAGAAGGAAATGGCAACCCATTCCAGTATTCTTGCCTGGGAAATCTCATGGATAGAGGAACCTGGTGGGCCACAGTCCATAGGATCACAG
>SJYT01025829.1:364485-387795 GCA_006410635.1 Cephalophus harveyi
GAGGAGAGTGAAAAAGCTGGTTTAAAACTCAACATTCAAAAAATAAAGATCATGGCATTTGGTCCCATCACTTCATGGCAAATAGATGGAGAGACAATGGAAACAGTAAGAGATTTTATTTTCTTGGGCTCCAATATCACTGCAGGTGGTGGCTGCATTCATGAAATTAAAAGATACTTGCTTCCTGGAAGAAACGTTATGATCAACCTAAATAGCATATTAAAAAGAAGAGACATTACTTTGCCAACAAAGGTCCATCTAGTCAGAGCTATGGTTTTTCCAGTAGTCATCTACGGATGTGATAGCTGTACTATAAAGAAAGGTGAGAGGCAAAGAATTGATGCTTTTGAACTGTGGTATTGGAGAAGACTCTTGGGAGTCCCTTGGACTACAAGGAGATCAGCCGGTCCATTCTAAAGGAGATCAGTCCTGGGTGTTCTTTGGAAGGAATGGTGCTAAAGCTGAAACTCTAGTACTTTGGCCACCTGAAGCAAAGAACTGACTCACTGGAAAAGACCCTGATGTTGGGAAAGACTCAAGGCAGGAGGAGAAGGGGACGACAGAGGATGAGATGGTTGGTTGGCATCACTGACTCAACTGACATTAGTTTGAACAAGCTCTGGGAGATGGTGATAGACAGGGAAACCTGGCTTGCTGCAGTCCATGGGGTCACAAAGAGTTGGACATGACTGAGCGACTGAACTGAAATGAACTGAGAGACCACGGCTCAACGAAGGTGGATGAACTTTATGCATTCTCTAGAGAATCAAGAACTAAAATTAGTCTAGTGAGGATTGGAGGAGCTCCAGTTAAAGCTCTGTTTCTCCCTTCTCCTAGACTACTCATGACTTTCTTTCCTCCTAGACTGATGCAGAACCTTCTCTGACCATGTCTTATTCATACCTATAACCCCATTTTCAATCAGAACACCCGATACATAGTCTATGATATATACATGTTTGCAGAGGATGGAAAATTTTTAGCATATGATATCTGATTGAGGTGAGCTAAAGAGACACAGAAGTCAGAGAGAACTATTTGGAACCTGAGACACTGGAAAAATTAGAGTGGGATGAATGTGATGGGAAAACAAAAGGAGGAAGAGATCTGGAAATCTGGTGATAAGTGCAAATTGGGACATCCTTTTTTGATCCAGCTTCATGGGGAGTCCTGTCTGCTGAAGACCACATCTCTGTCTTAGGCAGATCTCTAGATCGGCTCTCCAGATACGTATCTTCATGCCCTCACCCAGGTGTTCAACTTTCTTCTCTCCTTTCAACTGTCCACAAATAATACCCAAATATGTGTCTGTCCTCTGTCCAGATAAGCAGTTTGTTTGTGCCGAGCCTAGAAGTTTCCCAGAAGTAACTAGAGACACAATGCAAACATGTTGTGAACAGTTTTAAATGAGGACATTAGATTTATCTGTTAATCATATTGTTTGAGTGCTCTTTGTATTTACTGATTTTTTTCTTGGTTTGTTTTATCAGGTACAAAATATATGGTAACACTAAATGTTTCAAAAAGTAGTTGTAGATTCAATTTCACCAAGTCTGTAAACTTTGCTTTATTTTTATTGAATTTATTTTTTAGAACAGTTTCAGGTTTACACAAAAACGAGCAGCAGTTATAGAGATTTCCCGTATACCTCCTGCCCCCACAAATGCATGATCTCCTGCATTATCAATATCCCCCAACAAAGTGGCACATTTGTTATAGTGATGAGCCCCACACTGAAATGTCAAAATCACCCAGAACACATAGTTTATGTATGTCTTGCATATTCTATGGGTTTTGAAAAATGTCTAATGAAGTGTAACAAACTTTTAAATATACAGAATAGGTTCATTGCCCTAAAAATCTTCTGTGTTCCTCCTTCTCTTCCTTTCCTTGTAACCACTCATCTTTGTGCTTTCACTATAATTTTATTTTTTCCAGAATATATTACAATTGGAATCACACTATATAGCCTTTTTGATCTGGCCTTATACGTTTTGCAATATACATTTACATTTGATCCATGGCTTCTCATTTCGTTTCATTGAATTCTTTTCATTTTTTTTTTTTAGATAGAATTGAATAATATCCCACTGCAGCCCACCAGGCTCCCCCATCCCTGGGATTCTCCAGGCAAGAACACTGGAGTGGGTTGCCATTTCCTTCTCCAATCTAATGAAGTGTAACAAACTTTTAAATATGCAGAATAGGTTCATTGCCCTAAAAATCCTGTGTTCCTCCTTCTCATCCTTTCCTTGTAACCACTCATCTTTGTGCTTTCACTATAATTTTGTTTTTTTCCAGAATATATTACAATTGGAATCACACTATATAGCCTTTTTGTTCTGGCTTTATACGTTTTGCAATATACATTTACATTTGATCCATGGCTTCTCATTTCGTTTCATTGAATTCTTTTCATTTTATTTTTTTTTTAGATAGAATTGAATAATATCCCATTGTCTAGAAGTGTCACAGTTTATTTAGCCACTCACCTACTGAAGGATGTCTTGGTTGTCTCCAAGTTTTTGAAATTATGAATAAAGTTGCTATAGATATCTCTGTACTAGTTTTTGTGAATATAATTTAGGTATAAATACCAAGGAGCATGATTGCTAGTCATATGGAAAAAGAACATTTAGCTTTTTAAGAATGAAACAAACTGTCTTTCAAAGTAGCTATTCCATTTGCATTCCCAGAAGCAATAATTAAGAGTTGCTTTCACACCACACCCTTGCCAGCAATCTGTGCTGCTAGTGATCTGAATTTTAGCCATTCTAATAGGTGTACCAATGCCAAAGAATGCTCAAACTACCGCACAATTGCACTCATCTCACACGCTAGTAAAGTAATGCTCAAAATTCTCCAAGCCAGGCTTCAGCAATACGTGAACCGTGACTATTCACTGGTGATATTTTCCTTCTCCTGAAAAATATGCCTTAGTCGTTCTTTCAATGTGCATTTCCAGATAGCATATTCTGTTACTGTGCTGTTTTCAATTATGTTTTTCTTCGACCATAATTCTTTAAGGATATTTTTAACTCTGTATAGAATCCTACTTTATCAGCTATTTTCTTTCAGTAGGCTTAAAACTCCATACTACTGCCTTCTGGCTTCCATCAGTGCTGTTGAGGTTATCATTCTCTCTAATTATCATTTGAAGATAAAATCCACTTTTCTCAGACAGTCTGCAGAATGGGAGAAGGTAATAGCAAATGAAAAAACTGACAAAGAATTAATTTCCAAAATATACAAGCAGCTCATGTAGCTCAATACCAGAAAAATGAACNCTCAAGAGTCTTCTCCAACACCACAGTTCAAAAGCATCAATTCTTCGGTGATCAGCCTTCTTCACAGTCCAACTCTCACATCCATACATGACCACAGGAAAAACCATCGCCTTGACTAGACGGACCTTAGTCGGCAAAGTAATGTCTCTGCTTTTGAAAATGCTATCTAGGTTGGACATAACTTTTCTTCCAAGGAGTAAGCGTCTTCTAATTTCATGACTGCAGTCACCATCTGCAGTGATTTTGGAGCCCCAAAAAATAAAGTCTGGCACTGTTTCCACTGTTTCCCCATCTATATCCCATGAAGTGATGGGACCAGATGCCATGATCTTCGTTTTCTGAATGTTGAGCTTTAAGCCAACTTTTTCGCTCTCCTCTTTCACTTTCATCAAGAGGCTTTTTAGTTCCTCCTCACTTTCTGCCATAAGGGTGGTGTCATCTGCATATCTGAGGTGATTGATATTTCTCCCAGCAATCTTGATTCCAGCTTGTGCTTCTTCCAGTCCAGCGTTTCTCATGATGTACTCTGCATAGAAGTTAAATAAGCAGGGTGACAATAGACAGCCTTGACGTACTCCTTTTCCTCTTTGGTACCAGTCTGTTGTTCCATGTCCAGTTCTAACTGTTGCTTCCTGACCTGCATACAGATTTCTCAAGAGGCAGGTTAGGTGGTCTGGTATTCCCATCTCTCTCAGAATTTTCCACAGTTCATTGTGATCCACACAGTCAAAGGCTTTGGCATAGTCAATAAAGCAGAAGTAGATGTTTTTCTGGAACTCTCTTGCTTTTTCCTAAACCATTACACGCATTCTTAAATATAATCTTAATACTCAACAATAGTCAGTGTGACTTTATATAAAAATTTCTCTTTGTTTGCCTCTTGAGATACTTCAAGCTTTTATCTGTTGACTCGAGCTCACCATTCCTTAATCTGGGAGAAAAAATTGCGGGGACTTAGGTGGAAATAAGTTATTTTAAGAGATAATTTCTCTAGTTTTAAGAAGAATAACAAGAGAAACACATGATCAAAACATGTTTAAAAGCATCCAAACTATGCTATTTTCTTTATTTAAAAAATGAGTCCATTTTTATTGATAAGTAGACATATTTGTTCTCAATCCTGTTATAGATAAATTAAGAAACCCATTTTCAAGGCTTCACATTTATTCTAGGGTCTTCGGACTACGAGGTACAATTAGAGTGCAGGATTTGTGTCCCCTTTCTTCCTTGTGAGGTAAAGTCACTTATCTGTGACCTTCCATAGCCTTTCTTTAAAATTTTTATTTGATCTCTTAAGATTTCATAGATTAAAACTTTTTCCTGCTATTTTATTACTTGTTTTGGAAGCCAAAAAAAAAAAAAAAGATGAGAAGAATCTTTATGGCCAAAATTTGTTTATATACACTCTATCAGTATATTGGATGCAGGTTTCAATACATCTACTAAAAAGACCCAAATTGGGAATACCATAAATGAGTAACCTAATTGAAAACCGTTGCAGCAGTAAACTACCTATTGCAGTTTCTGGCTGAACCTTTTCTAAAGGTTTTTCAAGAAAAGCACGACTTGTTACCCTTTGCCCAGAACCCTCCCAGGCTTCAGGAGGCATGACAGGCTTTCTGCAGACTTAAGCTGGGAAAGGAATTATAGAAACAAAGCATTCTGTAAGTGCTGACATAATAATGGAATCTCTATTTCTCCATTGAGTCTTAGGAAACCGGTGTTTGGAAACAGGACACAGATCTCCGACCTGTATTTCTCTTTACACTTCCCACCACCACCACCCTCTCATTTCTCCCTAAGGAGTACTGTTTCCAGGAAAATGAGCCCAAAGCACTCTTACATATACTCCCTTCCAGAATCAAGACTTAGGGTTGGAAACTGGTGTGGCCTCTTCACATGAAGCTTTCTCTTCATAGGATGGTGATAGAACAAAATCAGTCACCATTAGTTTTATGTTCCATAATAAAGCCCATACTGGGCTTCCCCAGTAGCTTGGAGGTGAAGATTTCCATAAAGCTCATATTGGGCTTCCCTGGTGGCTCAGCAGTAAAGACTTGCCTGCAATACAGGAGCCACAGGAGACGCAGGGTCGGTCCCTGGGTTGGGAAGATCCCCTGGAGGAGGGCATGGCAACCCACTCCAGTATTCTTGCCTAGAGAATCCCTTAGACAAGAGGAGCTTGGTAGGCTACAGTCCACAGGGTCACAAAGAGTCAGACATGCCTGAAGCGACTTAGCATGCACACATACACAGTAATACATTTGGACTCAGAAAGTATACCATCTCCTTCAGCTTTTGGAAAAAAGTTACTCATTTGCAGCTCCTCCCCGACCCCTACAAATATTCTGAATAATAAACTTGACAAAGGGCACTATAAATCCTCTCACTTGTTCATATGATTACAAAGTTTAGTGCAAATGTTAAAGATTTCTCGAAATAATGTGCCTAAAGTAACAAAGGGATTGAATTAAATTTCCACATTTTAATTCAATTAAATCTGAGAAGCAATGTCAAGAAAAGAGAAAAACTGGCCCAGGTTCTTTCTCATCTAGCATAGCAGGGTATGCTGTTTTATTTTAAGAAAAATAAGTTGAAACGTATTTCTAAATTTTTGTAAAGAAATCACAAGCAAATTGAAAATATATGTGTTAGAAATCACTAGAGGAAAAAAAAGAGACTTGATCAATAAAACACATTCCCTGTGTATCTTTTCAACCCTGTGATAATTGTTCAAGGCAATTTTAGAAAACACTTGTATTTGTGTGTTCCTTTGCTTTGTTCTGTCAAACCAAGGATTTCTTCTCCATAACGTCTGCTGCCTGGGGCACATTTGATGGTTGTATTTCTTTCACAGTCAACAGTCTCTGAGTGCATACTGTCCTGAGACCTTATTTTGAAAGGATTAACATTTAGAATGGGAGGTGAGAAAAAGCACCTGAGAAGAGAGCCCCACAAACTGGTAAGTGATGATACCAAACCGCTGGTATAGACCACGGTGGCTATTAGGAGTCCAGAGAGGCCCCTCCCAATGCACAAGGCTAAGGGAGATGTGCTTGTTGGATGAGGCAGGCTTTGATGGGGGCTTTAAGTGATCATTAAGAGTTGTAAGGACAGGAAGATGAAGACACCCAAGAAGAAGAGCATTTCAGGGTGGTAAGAACATTTGGCTAGATTGGAGAAGCTGAGATGGGGAGTGAATGATAAGACAGAAAAAGAGTTCTTGTTAGTTTGTATTAGTAGAAAGCACTGAATGCCATCACGAAACTAGAGAATCTTCCCTCTGACTTTTCAGGACTGAGCACAGCATGATTAAAGGGCACATTTTTCTTTTGTGCCTCTGAAGGCCTTTTGAGCCTGGGGTTCTGCGGCAGTGTTTAATAGTGAAAGGGCTCTAGAGTCTGACTGCCTGGTTGAAATGTCCCCTGTGAAATCATGAGCAAGTTACTAACTTCATCTTTATTTTTTATTTTTGTTTCAAATTTGGAGTATAGTTGATTTACAATATTTACAATGTTGTGTTAGTTTCAGGTGTACAAGAAAGTGAATCAGTTATACATATACATATATCCACTCTTAGATTCTTTTCCCATGTAAGCCATTATGGAGTATTGAATAGAGTTACTTGTACTATACAGTAGGTCCTTGATTATCTATTTTATATATAGCAGTATGTATGTGTCAACCCCAATTCCAGTTTATCCCTCCCCTTGTTCCACTCGGTAACCATAAGTTTGTTTTCTTCGTCTGTAACTCTATTTCTGTTTGGTAGGTTAAGTTCATTTATAGCCTTTGAAGATTCAGCATATAACCAATATCATATGATATTTTTCTTTCTCTGTCTGACTTTCTTCACTTAGTATGACACTCTCCAGGTACATCCATGTTGCTGCAGATGACATTATTGTGTTCTTTTTATGGCTGAGTACTCTTCTGTTTTATATATGTATCACATCCTCTTTATCCATCCCCCTGTTGATGGACATTCAGATTGCTTCCGTGTCCTGGCTATTGTAAATAGCGCTGCAGTGAACATTGGTGTATTTCTTTTTAATTTTGGTTTTCTCCAAATATATGCCCAGGAATGGGATTGCTGGGTCATTTAGTAGTTCTAAATAGTGGCTTCACCAATTTACATTCCCACCAACAGTGTAGGAGGGTTCCCATTTCTCCACATCCTTTTCAGCATTTATTGTTTGTAGACTTTCTGATGATGGCCATTCTGACTGGTATCAGGTGATACTGTAGTTTTGATTTGCATTTCTCTAAACATTAGCTATGTTGAACATCTTTTCATGTGATTTTTTGGCCATCTTTAGCCTCATTTTCTTTCTTTCTTTTTTTTTTTTTCTGTGCCACATGGGAAATCCTGGATCCCCTACCAGAGATGGCACCCAGGCCGCCTGCATTGGGAGCTTGGAGTCTTAACCACTGGACTGCCAGGGAAGTCCCTGTAACCTCATCTTTAAAATGAGGTACAAAAATTAGTATCTATGTCAGGAATTTTTGAGTGTTACATGGGTTAACACATTCATAGTTTTTAGAATATTGCCTTGTAAACCATACATTTTAGCTACAATTATTATTCCATGAGTTGGGTATTCTTTGCCACTCCTCCTTCCCATTGCCTATGAAATTTATTTTCTGAAATTTTAAGCAGGAGAATGATATGATGAAGGTGATACATTAGGGAAATTAATCTGGTAGCAAAGCACCCAGTAGATTGAGAAGCAAAGGATGATCTATTGTTACAAAACAAGAAGTGGCTTTCCAATTCCCAAAAAACTGTCAAAGGACATCTTGACCATAACAATTTTGTCAGTGCTTTTTCCTCTTCTACTGTTAATTATTTTTGAAGGCCATTAAAAGTACAGCAGGATACATACTTTTCCATGTACAGTCAGCTCTGATCTACCACGGTGCAGGATAGCCTATTCTCAGCACTTTCACATAGACCTTTTACAATGAGTTCTTTTTCAGTATTCTCTTGCGAGCAGAAAAACTTTTGCAATAATCTTTGAGAGGAAAGGAAGCCAACCCAGAAGTTTCTAACCAGTCCAATGTGCCTTTTATATAATTTCCAGAAGTACCAGCAGTTCTTTTTGGCTGCTCAGTGTCACTGGTTCTCAGGAGAACAAGGTGAAGTCTTCGTGGTGAGCAAGCCATTCCGTTATATTCTTAATTCTCTTGGGTATTTTTCTCCCTCCCTTATGTTCAGCATCAAGCTGTAGGGCTCCAGCAGTGTAAAATACTTAACCAGAAGTTAACATGGGAAAGAAGTTGTTGAATATGTTACTAAATTTCAGATAAGTGAGCCCTTTTCTTCTTAGAAAATAATTCAACATATTCTTGAAATGAAGTAAGACCTAATATTTGAGTAATGTAACCCTGGTGGCTCAGATGACAAAGAATCTGCCTGCAATGCAGGAGACCTGGGTTTAGTTCCTGGGTCAGGAAGATCCTCTGGAGAAGGGAATGGCTATCCACTCCAGTTTTCTTGCCTGGAGAGTTCTATGGATGGAGGAGCCTGGCGGGCTACAGTCCATGGGATTGCAAAGAGTTGGATATGACTGAGTGACAATCACACACACCTTCATATTTGTATAGTCTACTGTAGTCAGCTTCAGCATAGGGAAGTAGACAAATGGGGTTAAATGAGTAGGAGTAAACCATAATTCTCTGATCCTTATCCTCACCTGCTACTGAAAATTCTGCAGCTCCCTGGAGAATTCTAAGGGGTGTTCATATGTATCACCTACAGTCTGTCACCTTCCCTGTGGCATCTCCATTTTCATTTTGTTTTATCCAGCATCGTTTGGATCATCTCCATTGCCAGGTATCCATGGTGGGGCTGTTGTGTGTGAGTATAGTGTCTCTTCCTCCTGGGTGTCCCCCATTGCCACAAAAGGGTGCAGTTGTCTTGGAAACTTGGATAAGCTGTTCTCCTACAGAAAGAGGAAAAAGTTGAATCTCTCTATTTTGTGTTACAGTTTGTGAAATAAATCCCAAAGCAGTGTTTCCCTGCACCCCAGTGTCTATAGTTTGTACTTAGTGAAAATTGATTATCAATGTTAAACATTTGAAGTCCCCATGCCACGGCTAGACTTAAATTTTGAGTACCACACACTAAAGTGCCGCTTCTGAACCAAGCCCATGTGCAGAATTTTGTTTTTGAAATGAATTTCTTCCAGGAAGTTTCTTGGTCCCACATGATGGCACTGTTTGAAGCTGGGACTCCAATGCAGTTACATATTTTTGAGTATTCTACCCTTACTGAATTGTTACAGGCATTAACCAATTTTTTCCTTTCTAGTTTAAGTTTCAAGCAGTTATATAGAATTACTAAATTTGTGGATATGGCTGTGGCTATGGTGAAAATTTATTGAATTCAGCTGATTTTTGCAATTATATTCTATCCTAGGAAAGCTGTCTTCAAGAAAGAAATACTGTATGATATCACTTATATGTGAAATGTAAAAATGTCAAACCTGTAAAACATAGAGTGTTAAATGGTGGTCACTAGGGACTGGGCACTGGGGTAATAGGATTGTTGTTGTGCAAACTTATAAACAAGTAGTAAATGAGCCATAGAGATCTAGTGCACAGTATAATGAATATAGATAATAATATTGTACTAATTGTGTAACGTGATATTACTTCATTGGCAATAGTAGATATAAATGTATCAAAGTAACACATTGCACACCTTCATCATATCTAATGTTACACAGATTTATTAATATACTTTTTTGAATTAAAAGAGTATGAAAATTTAAAAAGAAGAGCCATCTTCTTTGTATCTTAGGTCATTTGATTTTATTTTCAGAGAAAATTGCTGTGAAGCAAAAATTTCATGTAGAGCTTCCAACCGAATGTCAAAATCAATTTATAATGCTTTTTCTGTTTTATTTTGTGTAATAAAGTTAAACTGGAGTTCGAACCTTTTGAAGCCTACAAGTCCCTTGAGAGCAGGCCGAATGTTTCATTCATCTCCTTAATCCTGTGCTCAGCATGGTATCTCGTACAGAGAGGGCATTTATTAAGTGTTGTCATCATTAATTACGCTCTTGAGGACATTAATATGGAAAACTAGAAAAGTTGAATCAATGCACAATCCTGTAATTTGAGTCAATCCATTTTTACAAAATGTGCATCTCTGTTGAAAGCTCCTACATCCTTCAGGGCTGTTTTCAATATCAATTTCTCTTAGAAACATTTTCCTTACCAGCTCAAAAATATTTCTCTTTTGAAAATATAATTTTCAGAAGTACAATGATTAAATCTTTGGTTCTATCAGAAATGCATATGAAGACATTAACCCATGGCTGTGAAATGCAGATGAAAATCCGATCTTGATTGAATCATATGCTCTTAGATGACTATAATGACCAGATTTGCAAATCCATTCTATGTCCTGACTCTTTCCTGACCTGGTTTGGAAACTTTGTTTAAAGTGGCACTTTATCTCTTATTAATTCCAAAGATGACAGACACAGGATTTCATTGTCTAGTTAGTGGAAGCTGCGTTCTCTGATTAGCTGCCTTGCCCTTTTTGAAGCTTTGATTTATTGGGGCAGAGCAAGCACTGGCTTTTGTGTGTACTGAAAGGAAACTAGGGTAAGGAATAATTTATGGTTCTCTCTTTGCAGCTGGAAAAAAAATAAAGGTTATTTTCATTATATCGCTACAGGAGCTGTTCGAAAACAAAAGAAAAGATACTGTAATAAGTAGAAACCCAAAGAGTGACATTGAGCTACTGTTTCAGTTGACTTAAAAAATTTGTTAAAATCATATTTGGAAGCAGATTGGCTCTTCTGAATGCTTATCTTAATTTTACAGAGAATAGTATCTCTTCCAATTTGGCATGAGGGCTGTGCAGAGCAGCATTTCTGAAGCTCCCAGGCAAGTTATATTTGCCAAAACAAAGTGTGGGTGGAAGGTAGCAGGAAAAGAACTGGCTGGTAGCACTTTCTACCTGGGAAAATGCTGCCAAAGAGGAATCCACAGCAGAGTGCCAAGGAAAAAGCACTCAACTCTCCACAAAGATTAAAGCATAGCAAATGTTAGACAACACCAAACTTGTTTGGGCTTCCCAAGATTTCATTTTTGTCCTTTTTATGCTCAATAAAGCCTGTGTTTGGTGAGATGCTCGCTACATCATCCTTCTAGTAACACATATTAGGAAAGCCTCACAGAGTCAGAGTATTTTCTGTAAGAGAACAAAGTCTGCATTGCCTCTTGTGAGCCAGCCAAGATTCTTTAATCGTCACAGTGAGTGTGCAAACTCTTCCAGTCGCGTTTATTCCAAATTCCAACCCCAGCTCTTATAGTCATGGAGAAATAAGATTTCAAAATCTTGCTGCTGCTCCTGCTAAGTCACTTCAGTCGTGTCTGACTCTGTGCGACCCCATAGACAGCAGCCCACCAGGCTCCCCCGTCCCTGGGATTCTCCAGGCAAGAACACTGGAGTGGGTTGCCATGTCCTTCTCCAATGCATGAAAGTGAAAAGTGAAAGTGAAGTCACTCAGTCGTGTCTGACTCTTAGCGACCCCATGGACTGCAGCCCACCAGGCTCCTCTGTCCATGGGATTTTCCAGGCAAGAGTACTGGAGTGGGCTGCCATTGCCTTCTCAAAATCTTGAGTAGGAAGCAAAGTGAACAGGTAGAGTGACGTCTGTTGGTGGATGGATTAGAGTCAGGTAGAAGAATATTCTAAGCAGAGAATAGCAGCAGGGACCGATAACCAGAAGTAGGAGAGTTGAGGTGTGTTTGTGGAATGGTAAGCCATCTGGTTCAGTAACAGGTAACATTTTTAGGCATTTACAATGCCAGGTAGTCACTCATTTATTTGTCGAAGGATTACACTGAAGATACTTTTTTTTAGCCCCATTTTGTAGATGAGGAAGCTAAGACTTGGAGAAATCCACTGACTCATGCAATGTCATACAAGCAGAGAGAGGCAGAACTAGTATTGGACTCTAACTCAGTCATATCCAGAGCATGAGTTCTTATCCATGGTGCTACGTTCAGTAACCATGGTAACCTTTCAGTCCTGACAGAGGAGAGGTTCTTGGAGGAGGAGAGGGCAGTAGAGAAGTGACAGATAATCTGGAAAATTTGAGCACTCCAGCCCTTTCTTCTAATTGCTTGCTGGAATCTCCATGTGCGTATAGTACCTGTCTTTCAAATCCAGTTGGTCTGAAAACCAAGCTCATTATTGCCTCTATCTTCCTGGGCAGCCCTCCTCTGGTGATTGGTATCTAGGCTACAGCATTGTCGCCTTACTCAGGTATTCAGGCAGAGCCCTTCCTCACCATCCTCCTCCTCTGTCTTTGCCTTCTTCGTCCAGCCCAGCTGCTGCTGCTCCGTATCCCAGCCTCACCTGGGTGCCTCACCCGGAAGTCTCATCTGGGCTGGTATAACCACCTACGAGCAGAAGTGTCTTTCTCTCTACCTGTGCATCCAGCAGAGGTCAGCTAGAATGTTTTCAGAAACCAGGGCTCTGATCGTATCACTCTCCTCAAATTGCTGACTCAATGCATATGAATTTGAGCAAACTCTGGGAGATAGTGAAGGACAGGAAAGCCTGGTGTGCTACAGTTCATGGGGTCACAAAGAATTGGACACACTTTGGTGACTGAACAACAAAACTTCATGGCTTGCTGCAGAATTGCCTCATAATCCTGTCAGGACTTCTCAGCCTGACTTTCAAGGTCGTCCATGATTGGGTACCAAGCTACCCTTCCAGCCTCACCTTGTCCCCTTCGCTTCACTGATGTGAAATTTCTGAGACCATGGGCCAGACTTTGCCATGGCCAGCCTTACACTTTCTAGCTTCCACTTTGTCCCTGTTGATTCACCTGAAACACCCTCTCCCACTTCTCAAAACCTTTCCTCTTCTCCCAGGTCAAATGAGTTCTCCCCACAGAAGCTCTCCACAGCATTTTGCTTGTACCTCACCCTTCAGATTCTCCCATTCCCTGCACAATGTCACAGTCTTTTAAGTTTAAAACATTCTCCCCATTTAGATGACAAGTCCTTTTTGATGAAGGACCCTCATCAGCTGATCATCACTCATCCATGTGATTCTACTGCTTAGAAGTAAGCTCACTGAAGTGAATTACGCTGAAATGAAGACATGCTCACTTAGTCCTAAGCAGAGGCTGCCTCGGAGAATGGACTCGATGGGTTCCTTTCTTCTTCTCTGAACCAGATGATGATCCTTGGTTATAGACCACGCCTTAAAGCAACAAGTGATTAGGAAGCCATATAGAAACACTTCCAAAGTGTTTCATTACATAGAGTCCAAACCAAGCTAATTTGTGGAATGAGGAAAGAAGAGTTTAGAGAATTCTTTACCTTGGCATATTCTTAATGTGGAATATCTTTTTTAAAAAAAGGAGGATCCCAATCATTCCCCATTTGTGTGCGTGTGTGTGCGTGTGTGTGTATACAAGTGGCCTAGAGAATATTTGACAGGCAGACCAGGACATCACAAAGAAATGAAATCTGTAGATATGATAGCCTACACACACATATATATATAATTTTAAATAACCATAATGTACTAACTTCAATACAATGAAGAAATGGAAGAAGTAATTTATCATAATAATAACCTCCCCTTCAACAAGCAAATACTCAGTTTAGGACCACCCTGAGGGTCTGGTGAAGCCATCTGTGCTTGCACCATGGCATTCCAACTCTGCAGGTGGGTGGGTGTGTTGTCTCAGGGACTCAAACACAAGAGCAACATTACTGGGAAAGTGCCAGGCAAGACAGCGTGCAGTCTTCTCTCAATTACACAGCAGTTGTATATCTGGAAAATTCCACATGTATTAAAATCATGCAAAACATATGTTGTTTTCATGTATAAAATAGAGTTTGTGTCTAGGCTCAGTTAATTATAAACAGATGTTTCACCTAAATGAATGTCTGGTAAAACGTCCAGAAATTGCATATAGAATATGGAACAGTTCTCTGAGCAGTTCTGTGCCATGGCTTGTGGGACATTTAAAATCCCAGACTCTACCTAAATGTTAATACTCTCAAAAGTTATTACAACAAAAAATCACCCACTCCATTTCCAAAATGGCCTCTCATAGACAACATCATCCCCAGTGAGAACCTCTGACCCCTCACTGGATGTGTGAGGAAGTAGGTTCAAGAAAATGAAAGAACACCAAAGTTGTCTTTCTAGAAAGTAGTCAAATCAGTTATACAGGTATTACCCACATCTCTTGAGTCCTGAGCTAGTACTCATTTGATAATCAGGTATATTTATAAATATATACCTATATATACATATGTTACATTTAATCATATTTGTACATTCTCACATATAATGACATTTCTTTCATTCAAAAATCATGTAGTCAGCATTTGACTGTCTGATTCATAAAAGCCTGTTCCAATATTTTGATTAAAGTTAATTCAGTCATGTTATTTAACTCAAGTCAATAGTTTTATATGAAAATATGGACTAAAGGCAGGTAAATGCATTTCTCATTATTTCAGACTTTTTCACTTCCAGTCATATGGTTGGCTAGGTAATATGACTACCTTTCTATTGAACGCAACAACTTTCCACTGAAAACAACTGCAGAGTTGGGAATTCCCCAAGACTGCCCTTACTTCTAACACCAGTTGAAAATCTGGGGCTTCCAAGATATGCACAGGTTTGATAATTTGCTAGAAGGACTCACAGTACTCAATGGAAGCTATTATAGTTATGGTTTTGGTTTATTATAGCAAAAATGCTCAGATTAGAATCCACCGTGAGCAGAGACATAGGGTCAGAGTCCAGGGAGGAAGCTTGTGTGAAGCTTGAAGCTCTACCAGTTGAGTAGAAGCATGTGAAGCTTCCCTTGCTCTACCAGTTGAGTCACATGTAGGGCTAACTTCTCCCAGACCAATGTATAACAATATGCACACGGAGTACTGCCAAGCAAGGAAGCTCACCCGAGCCTTGGTGTCCAGAATTTCTACAAGAGCTTGGTTACTTAAACATGGCAGACAGTCTGTTGGTTGATACCTGGGGACTTGCATCCCCCACCATGGACTGTTGGTGTGACCCAAGGCACACTTGTATCAGGCAGAACATTCCAGGAGTTTAGAGATTACCTTCCAGGAGCCAAGACAAAAGGTCAAACCCTCCTTTGAGTAAGGTTAATTATTTGCTATACAACTATAGGAAAATATTAGACAAAAAAGTACTATAAAATATAAGAGCCTTCTTTTTAAGACCATCAAAGACCTAACAAGGTAACAGAAATATTTGGACAAAATTAAGTGAAGGTGGGGTACAGAGAGGCAGAGAAATTCCTGAAGCCACACCTGCTTTAAGGAAAATTGCTAGTCCTGATGGGCTGATCCAGCTGACCTAAGAGGTGTGGGGAACAAGACCAAGCCCACTATGGGAAATATAATAGCAGACCTTTCACGCATCAGGCTGGGACCTCAAAGGGAAAGGGGAAACCACAAAGATTCAATTCATATTCTCCTCCAAGTGAACACAAGGATATTTATATTGACATCAAGCAGTGATGGAAAGAGGCAAACACAAGACATAATGACAAATTGATCTGAACACAGATTTGCAGCCCAAACTCCCAGATTTGCAGTCTAATAAAATGCAGGCTGTGAATTTTGTTTATTTTGACCTTAAAACTGGTGGTCCTTCCAACCACTTAGCAGAAGGAAGTTCCATTGCTCTTCAGAGCACTGCACCTTAATCCTAGGCCTCAAAGAATTTTCACAAAAAATTTTCTGAAGGAAATGAGCATCTCAGACTAAAAGATATCTAAGCAGATAAGGAGGTCAGACACAAGAGGAAGAACCCACCGAATAAAAAACAAACCCACAAATATTTCAGATATTGGAAGTATGAGAGAAAGGACTAAGCAACTCTGTTTCCTGTTTAAAGAAAATAAAACCCTAATTACTACCAAAGATATTAGGAGAGCTTAGAAAAATGAACCTACATCTTAAGACTATTCCAAGATTTGAGCCTTTTCACACAATACGTACACATAGACAATAAATAAAAATCATTGATCTTCTGGAAATGTTTACAGAGTTGTGGGTGAGCTAAGTTGGTTCTAGTCAAAAGTACATTCTCTTAACTTTTGATGCTTCAAACAAAAAAAAGGTGGAAATTTTATGATTTATATCACTCAGTGCTATTTACAAAAGAAGTGTAAATACAGCTATTCCTCAAACTGCCTCACTTTAAAAGTGAAACAATTGGAGTCTACCATTTACTAGTTCTTGGGCATTGAGAAAGTTATTAGTCTAGGTTTTCTGTGAAATGAGCACAATGATAGCAAGGACTCAGCTTTTAGTAAAACGAGGAAAAGAATAATGTTGATTCATAGAAGTATCATGTGGGGTGAATGAGAAAATCCATGTAAAGTACTTAGCACACCCGGCATAGAATGATCGATCAACACGTGCAGGCTTCTTTTTCAAAAAGGAAGATGCGGTGTCTAAAAGAGAATAAGTTATGGGCCAACTATTCACTTGACAAGTATACATATGGCATCCTTTTTTATTGGAGTATTGTTGATTTACAATGTCGTCTTCGTTTCAGGCATACAGCACAGTGATTCACGTATACATATGCATATACATCTTTCCGATTCTTTTCTATGTTGTTACAAGCTACTGAGTATATAGTTCCCTGTGATGGCATTCCTTTAAATAGTGGTATACCTAAGACACATGGACGAAAATATTCCCTGAAAACATGGTCCTGAATAGACATGTGTGCCACAAAAACGGGGAGGAAAGCCAGCGGGGGCCATGTTGACAATTTTTGATGTCGTCGGGCCATTCTATTCCTCGAGGTCCATTTCCTCCTCACATCTCACTTTCCCTGTCTCTTTGTTTCCATGTCTCTCTACTCAGTGAGCCGGGAAAACAGCTGGACACATCCTCAGCCAAAGTGACACTTCAGATACATGAAAACTATTTTATTACCTTTTTTCTGTTGTGTTGAATAAGTCAACTCATTTAAACTCTTCACTTGGTCAGAGTTATCCAAAGCTATAATCATCACTAGTTTAGAACCTTGATGCATATGTGATGCTGCACTTCAGTGTGGAGCCCAAGGAAAATGTTGTATCAAGTGATAGTCTGCCTAGCGCTGACTCATTTAGAAAATGAGTTTCCTTAGTCATTCAGATGATGAATTTCCTGCTCCTGCTTATGTTTTCTAGTCCAGCCTTATTCCTGATTTTAGTCTTTCAGGGGTTGGCGACTGAAAGAATTTGGACCGCCGGCTAAGTCCATCCAGTGCCTGTTTTTATAAATAAAGTTTTATTGGAACACAGCCACATGCATCATTTGAGTATTGTCTGTGGCTGCTTTCTTGCTACATCTGTAGAGTTGAGATCTTGGGACAAAGACCTTATGGTCCACAAAATTCTAAGCTATTTAATATCTGGCCCTTTGTGGGGAAAGTTTGCTGACCCCCTGCTTTTTTAAAAAAAATTTTGGCCATGCCCCGTGGCCTGTGGTACCTTCCTTCCCCAACCAGGGATGGGATCCTCAGCCTCTGGATTGGAAGGCGGAGTCTCAGCCGATGCACCGCCAGGGAAGTCCCTGATTCCTCCGCTTTAAAATGCTACTATTTTGCTGATGCATGTTTACCTGGATGCTTCCCCACGCCCCGTCTCTCACTACCTCTCTCTTGTTTGCTGTGTTCAGATCACACTGATTTTGTCTCAGTTCCCACACCTTTACTGCCCAGGCAGTAACCACAGGATGTTCACTTGGACTGGAACTGTCCTCTGTCTGGAATAGCCTCCTCCCCGCAGCTAACTGCTTCTCATCCTTTATGTTCCAGCTCATAAATGTCACCTCCTCAGAGAAGCTTCCTTGACCATTCTACCTAAATGATCCCTCTTCTCTCAAGCCAAGATGTTCTTTTTCACATTCCTCTGCTCTTTTCCTTCAAAGCACATATCACAACTAGAAATTCAGGTTTTATTTGCTTACTTGTTTAAGGGCTCTCTCCCTCTCTCTTGTCTCTCTCTGAGCTCCATGAGTGAGAAACAGTGTCTGTTTTACCTAGCGCTCTATCCCAGAACCTGGCAGATAGTAGGTGTTCAATAATTAATTACTGAATAAATGAATGAATAAATGGCAAACTTGCTTATGAACTGACGTTTCTTTTATTTTGCAATCTGTATTTTCTCTTTCAGTGTAGTACCTTGCTAGGATAGTGTTGCTATATTTTCTCTCCTTTACTCCAAATTACCAAGGTCGTGCTGTATTTTTTTTTTTTTTCTCCTCTGGAGTAATTCTCACTTAACTTGATGCCACCTGCAAACTTAATGATTGCTATTTGGTTATTCATGTGCTTTGGAATATAGGCTGTACTGATGACTCTTGTCTTTGGGTCATTTCAGGAATAGGAACAGTGAGTCTTCACAGAGAAAGTATCAACTCATTCCTGAATGAGATGCTGGAAATAGTATATTTGAATATTGATGAATACCTTGTCAATTGCATAATGTTTGTTTCTGCAGTATTTGTATTTTTATGCCAGTGTGCATTTTGATTTCTAGAAAAGCCTTCCCATCAGCCAAAATTGATTATACTTATAAAGCATTCTCTAATTATAAAAATTTTCCTTTAAAAACTATCTGCAATAAATGTCTCTTCAGAGTAAAATGAGATGTAGCAGAGTAAATGAAAATCCTGGTGCAATGTACCAATTATGGCTCTGATTAAACTGTGTTTCTGTTTTGCAGTGATGGCTTTATAGAAATGAAAGCTTTGCTATTGCCAGTTCCACTGCACACATCCCCTCGCCAACCACTCCATCAGGCCAGCCTGAGGATAAAATCCAACAGCTCCTTAACAAAAACAGGATCCAGAGGGGGAGAGAACTTAGAGTATGTAGGCACAGACAATGTTCTCAGAGTGCGGAGTGTGGTTCTCAGTGCAACGGCTTCAGCATCACAAGTGCAAATAGGTGGGCCTAGTGAATCTGGAACTGGGCGGGTATGGGGACAGCAGTCAGCAATATGTATTTTAACAAGCCCTTTGGAAGAATCTGAAACAGGTCAACTACTGAGGAAAGCAGAAAAAAATTACCCCCGAGTAAACCCAGGGTGTGTTAGTGCTAGTCACTCAGTTGTGTCTGACTCTTTGCAACCCCATGGGGGTGTTGCCCGCCAGACTCCTCTGTCCGTGGGATTCTCCAGGCAAGAATACTGGAGAGGGTTGCCATTCCCTTCTCCAGGGGATCTTCCCAACCAAGGGATTGGACCCGGGTCTCCCACATTTCGGCCAGATTCTTTACCGTCTGAGCCACCAGGGAAGCCGAAGACACCCAGCTTGAATTTAGGTAGGAAGCTTGTTTTAACTCACTTAGTTCAGTGAAGAGCAGAGCTCCCCCAGCTGAACACCAAAGAGTCAGGCTTTCCAGATGGATCCATCCCATTGCTTCTGGGATGAGTTTCAAAAAGTCCGTGAGCTGCTTCTCTGTTTTAGAGAGACTGTCTGCAGACAGGTTTCACAGTCACTTCTTGTGACTCAAACATGCGAGCAGTAATCAGATAAGAGGTAAATAAATGAGACCTTTCTTCTCTACAGTGTGCATTACCTAGACCCATGACCATTTCCTGCTTTTTTTTTTTTTCCCATTAAAATTGACATTGGCTTCCTCTCATAAGATTAGCTTTGTCTACCTTGATTTCTTTACCTTCACAGTGCTGAAATGGAAGAGAGATTTTGAAATTAGAAACAGAATCACCTAGAGTCTCATCAAAACACTGATTAAGACAATGATTGCTGACCTCACTCCCACAACCACCACCATCTTTCTGATTCGGTAAGTCTGGGGTGGGGCCCAGAATTTGCATTTGTAACAAATTCCCAGGTGATGCTGAAGTTGTTGGCCTGGGGACCACATTGTGACAACCACTGATCTGGATGAACAAAAAAATAAGTTTAATTCATCAAACAGTATGTGAGTGTTTAAAGCAGATATGTTTCCTAGTTATTCCTCCAAAGTTAATCCGAGAAGGAGGATTTTTTTAGTTTATTTTTCAGCTTGCACTAGTCAGTATGGGAGTATGCTAAGCATCCTGCACCAGACCGAGAAAGGGAGCCGAACACATCTCTTTCCAGCTCTGTGTTCAGTGGCTTCATCTCGGTGGCTTGAAATTACCCATGGTAGCAGGATTTATGCCTTGGAAATCAGACAAACACTACAAATCAGGGCTCATCTCCCAACCTCTACTCCCAAAGTTGATTGTTAAATATTTACCAGCACACCCCTGGGAAGAACCATAAATAATGAGCATACGGAGGTAATAAGATCTGACATTTGTTTTGCAGGGGTGTAGATCTAAATGGGAGGGGAGTTGGGGACGGAAATCAGTAAATATTTGTATCTTGCAAGGAAATGTGAAAGGAAATGGTGAGGTTAAAAGGGTATTCAGCAGCTTTGGGGATTTCCCTGGTGGTCCAATGGTTCAGACTTCACACTTCTGCTGCGGGGGGTGTGGGTTCAGTCCTTGATCAGATAACTAAGATCCCACTTGTTGCAAAGCACACCTCTTGCCAAAAAGTTATTCATTCGCTTTTAAGGAAAGTTGAAAAGGTAGTGAGGTGATAGTATTAGAATTTGCATGGTAGGCTTTGGAAACAGATAACCCCTGCGATAGAATCTGGCTCTTTCATTTACTGGATGTGTGATCTTGGGAACGGCACACTTAACCTTTACAAAGTTTAATCTCCCCATTGGTTAAGTAGAAATAATGTGTTGCTATGAGATTCACATGAGAGAAGTAATTTAAAACCTAGCACAATGCCAAACACAGAGTGAATTATTACTTTCCCTCTGGAAATGTTCATTATTATTTCTATTATTGTTGCTGTTATTAAGCCCAGAGGTAGTCAAAATTCTGTAAGTAAATATTTACTAAAAGGAATACCTTTTAGTGCATGCACCCAACACTTTGCCACACACCATTAATAAGTTGTTGTAAACTCAAGGAGTTTACACTTTTAGGGTGCCATCACATTTTCTAATCAGACTGAAAGAAAAAAGAACTGAAAGATATTTATCTAGGTGAGCATACTAACACTTGGAGTATAAATATTTACAAAAAGTAAGTAGATCAAAGGATTCCTAGAATCACAAACTAAAAAGAACTTTGGTTTTGAAATGTAATGTGAAATGGTTGCTCTTTCTGATTGTGATTTAGGATAGCTGAAATAATTTCTGAGACCTAAAACACTTTGCAAAGAATACACAGAGAATAAAAAACTCTCTTGTTTAAACAAGAGAAAGTGTTAGTGTATAATTTTAGATGATTAAAGACAAGGACTGGGCTTCCCTGGTGGTCCACTGGTTAAGAATCTGCATTGCAATGCAGGAATACCAGTTCCATCCCTGGTCTGGAAAGATCCCACATGCCACTGGGCATGCGCGCGTGTGTGTGTGTGTGTGTGTGTGTGTGTGTGTGTGTGCGCGCTAAGTCGCTTCAGTCATGTCTGACTCTCTGTGACGCTATGGACTGCCAGGCTCCTCTGTCCTTGGAATTCTTCAGGCAAGAATATTAGAGTGGGTTGCCATGCACTCCTCCAGGGGATCTTCCTGACCCAGGGATCAAACCCAGGTCTCTTGAGGCTCCTACATTGCAGACAGATTTTGTAGCACTGAGCCACCAGGAAAGCCCATAGGTTTGTCATATATGGCTCTTATTATGCTGATGTATTTCCCCTTTATACTGCTTGAGAGTTTTTAATTATAAATGGACATTGGATTTTGTTGGAAGTGTTTCCTGAATCTGTTGAGAAGAATATATAATTTTTATTCTTTGTTAATGTGGTATATAATATTTATTGATTTGAATATATTGAACCATCCTTGCATCCCTGGGATAAATCCCAGTTGATAATGGTGTGAAGTGAAGTGAAGTGAAGTCGCTCTGTCTTGTCCGACTCTTTGCGATCCCATGGATGGTCGCCTACCAGGCTCCTCCCTCCATGGGATTCTCCAGGCAAGAGCACTGGAGTGGGTTGCCATTTCCTTCTCCTGATAATGGTGTATGATCCCTTTAATGTATTGTTGAATTTGCTAATTTGCTAATGTGTTGTAGGGTTTGCTAATATTTTGTTGAGAATTTTTTCATTTATGTTCATCAGTGATATTGGCCTGTGATTTTGTGTGTGTGTGAGTGTGTGATGTTTTTGTCTGGTTTTGGTATCAGAGTGATGCTGACCTTGTAGAATGAGCTTGGAAGCTTTCCTTCCTCTTCAATTTTTTGAATAGTTTGAGAAAGATAGGTGTTAACTGTTCTTTAAATATTTGGTCAGATTCACCTGTGAAGATGTCTAGTCCTGGACTTTTGTTTTGGAGGAATTTTAAAAATTATTGATGCAATATCATTACTGGTTATAGGTCTGCTCATATTTTCTGTTTCTTCTGGATTCATTCTTGGGAAGGAATATTTCCAGGAATTTATTCATTTATTCTATGTTGTCAATTTATTGGTATGAAACTGTTTATAGAAATTTCTTAGGATTCTTTATATTTCTGTGGTGTTGGTTCAAGCTTATCCTTTTTCATTTCTGTTTTATTTATTTGAGCTCTCTCTCTTTTTGATGAGTCTGGCTAAAGGTATATCAATTTTATTTACCTTTTCAATGAACTGGATCTTAGTTTACTAATCTTTTCTATTTTTTTAATCTGTATTTTATTTGTATCTATTCTGTTCTTTATTTCTATCCTTCTACTAACTTTGGGTTTTGCTGGTTCTTCTTTTTCTAGTTCCCTTAGGTGTAAGGTTAGGTTCTTTATTTGAGGTTTTTATTATCCTAAGGTAGGCTTGTATCACTATAAATTTCCCTCTTAGAATTACTTTTTCTGTGTTCTATAGATTTTTAGATCATAGATGATTTTCATTTGCCTTCAGGTATTTTTTTTTTTAATTTTTCTTTGATTACTTTATTGATCCATTGGTTGGTTGTTTAGTATCATATCTTTAGCCTCCATGTATTT
>SJYT01025829.1:390287-407867 GCA_006410635.1 Cephalophus harveyi
AGTTATGACCAACCTAGATAGCATATTCAAAAGCAGAGACATTACTTTGCCGACTAAGGTCCGTCTAGTCAAGGCTATGGTTTTTCCTGTGGTCATGTATGGATGTGAGAGTTGGACTGTGAAGAAGGCTGAGCACCGAAGAATTGATGGTTTTGAACTGTGGTGTTGGAGAAGACTCTTGAGAGTCCCTTGGACTGCAAGGAGATCCAACCAGTCCATTCTGAAGGAGACCAACCCTGGGATTTCTTTGGGAGAAATGATGCTAAAGCTGTAACTCCAGTACTTTGGCCACCTCATGGGAAGAGTTGAGTCATTGGAAAAGACTCTGCTGCTGGGAGAGATTGGGGGCAGGAGGAGAACGGGATGACAAAGGATGAGATGGCTGGATGGCATCACTGACTCAATGGACGTGAGTGTGAGTGAACTCCGGGAGTTGATGATGGACAGGGAGGCCTGGCATGCTGCGATTCATGGGGTTGCAAAGAGTCGGACATGACTGAGCGACTGAACTGAACTGATGTACTAACCGCCATTTTGTTCATTATTTTGGGACTCTTTTTGTAGCTCTCTTTTGTTCCTGTCTTCTTCTGTTGCTCTCTTCCCTTAAGATGTCTATTTCTAGTGTTATGTTTGGATCCGTTTCTCTCCCTCTCTTTTTTTGGTTTGTATCTAGCATGGATTTTTGCTTGTGGTTACCAAGAGGTTCTCAGTATAACAGCTTACATATATGTATGTGGTTATTTTAAGTTGATGATCTTTTAAGTTTGAATTCATTCAAACAACCCTACATGCCCTCTCCATATTTAATGGTTTTGATATTATCTTTTAAATCTTTTAGGTCTTTTTGGTTTTTGTTTGTTCCAGAGGTCTCTTAAACTGTGTTTATTTTTTTTTTTTCAAATCCAGAATGGTGCTTGCCAGTGTCTGTGTCCTGGCAAAATGAGCTCCTCCAAGTGGCTGCCGCTAGTGTCTAAACCCCAGGAAGAGTTCCACCACTCTGGGAGGCTTTCTAAGAGCAGCAGCTGGGGCTGATCAGGCTTCTTTCAAATTGGTGACTCTTTTTGGAACTTGAACCATGTGAGACTTTACCTGTGCTTTTAAGAGTGGAGTCTCTGTCTACTACAGCCCTCCTGCTCTCCAATAGGCAAGCCTTCAGTTCAGTCGTGTCCAGCTCTTTGTGACCCCATGGACTGCAGCACACCAGCTTCCCTGTCCATCATCAAGTCCTGGAGTCCACCTAAATCTATGTCCATTGAGTCAGTGGTGCCATCCAACCATCTCATCCTCTGTCGTCCCTTTCTCCTCCTGCGTTCAATCTTTTCCAGCATCAGGGTCTTTCCCAATGAGTCGGTTCTTCAAATCAGGTGGTCAAATTATTGGAGTTTCAGTTTCAGCATCAGTCCTTCAGGTGAATATTCAGGACTGATTTCCTTTAGGATTGACGGGTTTGATCTCCTTTCAGTCCAAGGGACTCTCAATAGTCTTCTCCAACACCACAGTTCAAAAGCATCAATTCTTTGGTGCTCAACTTTCTTTATATTCCAACTCTCACATCCATATATGACTACTGGAAAAGCCATAGCTTTGACTAGACAGACCTTTTTTTGTAAAGTAATGTCTCTGCTTTTTAATATGCTGTCTAGGTTCATCATAGCGTTTCTTCCAAGGAGGAAGCATCTTTTAATTTCATGGCTGCACTCACCATCTGCAGTGATTTTAGAGCCCCACAAAATAAAGTCTTTCACCGTTTCCAGCGTTTCCCCATCTATTTGCCATGAAGTGATGGGACCAGATGCCATGATCTTAGTTTTCTGAATGTTGAGCTTTAAGGCAACTTTTTCACTCCCCTCTTTCACTTTCATCAAGAGGCTCTTTAGTTCTTCTTCCCTTTCTGCCATAAGGGTGGTGTCATCTGCATATCTGAGGTTATTGATATTTCTCCTGGCAATCTTGATTCCAGCTTCTGCTTCATCCAGCCTGGCATTTTGTATGATGTACTCTGCATCATATAAGTTAAATAAGCAGGGTGACAGTATACAGCCTTGACGTACTCCTTTCCCAATTTGGAACCAGTCTGTTGTTCCATGTCCAGTTTTAACTGTTGCTTCCTGACCTGCATACAGATTTCTCAGGAGGCAGGTCATGTGATCTGGTATTCCCATCTCTTTCAGATTTTTCCACAGTTTGTTGTGATCCACACAGTGAAAGGCTTTGGCATAATCAATAAAGCAAAAGTAGATGTTTTTCTGGAACTCTCTTGCTTTTTTGACGATCCAATGGATGTTGGCATTTTGATCTCTGCTTCCTCTGCCTTTTCTAAATCTAGCTTGAACATCTGGAAGTTCACGGTTCATGTATTGATGAAGCCTGGCTTGGAGAATTTTGAGCATTACTTTGCTAGCGTGTGAGGTGAATGCAATTATGTGGTAGTTTGAACATTCTTTGACATTGCCTTTCTTTGGAATTGGAATGAAAACTGGCCTTTTCCAGTCCTATTGCCACTGTTGAGTTTTCCAGATTTGCTGGCGTATTGAGTGCAACACTTTCACAACATAATCTTTTAGGATTTGAAATAGATCAACTGGAATTCCATCACCTCCACTAGCTTTGTTTGTAGTGATGCTTTCCAAGGCCCACTTGACTTCACATTCCAGGATGTCTGGCTCTAGGTAAATGAGCACACCATCATGGTTATCTGGGTCATTAAGATCTTTTTTGTACAGTTCTTCTGTGTATTCTTACCACCTTTGCTTAATATCTTCTACTTTTGTTAAGTCCATACTATTTCTGTCCTTTATTGAGCCCTTCTTTGCATGAAATATTCCCTTGGTATCCCTAATTTTTTTGAAGAGATCTCTAGTCTTTGATCTCTAGTCATTCTATTGTTTTCCTCTATTTCTTTGCATTGATCTCTGAGGAAGGCTTTTTTCTTTCTCCGTGCTATTCTTTGGAACTCTGCATTCAAATGGGTATATCTTTTCTCCTTTGCCTTTAGCTTCTCTTCTTTTGTCAGCTATTTGTAAGGTCTTGTCAGACAACCATTTTGCCTTTTTGCATTTCATTTTCTTGGGGATGATCTTGATCACTGTCTCCTGTACAATGTCACGAACCTCTGCCCATAGTTTTTCAGGCACTCTGTCAGATCTAATCCCTTGAATCTATTTCTCACTTCTACTGTATAATCATAAAAGGGATTTGATTTAGGTCATCCCTGAATGGTCTCGTGGTTTTCCCTACTTTCTTCATTTTAAGTCTGAATTTGGCAATAAGGAGTTCATGATCTGAGTCACAGTCAGCTTCCCGTCTTGTTTTTGCTGACTGTATAGAGCTTCTCCACCTTTGGCTGCATATAATATAATCAGTCTGATTTTGGCGTTGACCATCTGGTGATGTCCATGTAGAGTCTTTCTTGTGTTGTTTGAAGAGGGTGTTTGCTATGACCAGCGTGTTCTCTTGGCAAAACTCTGTTAGACTTTGACCTGCTCCGTTGTCAATGTTAGATATTTGGGTGCTCATCTTCCCATCAGGACTCCCAGAGTGGGGATCCTGGTGTGGGGCTCAAAACCCTTAGCCCCTGGGGAGAGCCTCTGCCTGGAGTTCATCTTCCCATTTATATTCATCTCTGCCATGGTCTTGACTACCCATGTCTCTCTGCCTTTTTCCCATTTTGCTGCAATTCCTTCTTTTATCTTTTGTTGTGAAAAATCTTTTCTGCTAGACTTATTTTTTTAACTTTACTTTCTGTTTATTTTGCCAAACTTTTCTGCTCGTCTTCTGGTTGTTCTCATTAATAGATGGTCTGTAGATAGTTGTAATTTTGGTGTGCTTATGGAGGAAGTGAGCTCATGGTTTCCCTGCTCTGTTATTAACCTTATTATACATTTTTAGAGCTTAAGTATATACATTAGCTTTATATATTTACTATTGAGTGGGGTTCTGATGTCAATATCATGTTCATTTTTCATTCAATATTGGATGTTCATCCTTATCTAGGTGTTGAAGAAGGATCTCTGTTTTGAATTACTTCTTTCCTTTTATTACCCAAATCACCTTATGTCGTCTACTTGTCTCACGTGAATCTAAACCAAGAATGTAGCTTTGTGTTAAAATTATCTGGATTCTGTCACATGTATACTGTGTGATTTTGGGCAATTCACTTAACCTCTCTGATCGTTAGTTTCTTCTTCTGTGAGATTGTCAAAATAATAATTCAATTTCATATGATTGGTGTGAAAATTAATTAAATAATGCATGTAAAATATTTTGCATTTTGCCCAACACATTTGATAAACACTGAAAGAACAGTGTTGAGGTTTGGTTTTTCTTTTCTTTCAGAATTCTAATTATTAATTGCAGATTGCCTCTGGTCATTGTATATGCAAATGATAACTGTTCACTTTAAGTTCTGTCTTTATAGAGATTTTTCTTTCACTGCGCTATGCAAAATGCCTGCCTAACTGGAAAACTGTAACATGAAAAATTGCCTCTTGCTGTTGTTAGACCCTGTTGTACCTCTTTCTCACCTGAATGTTTCTTAGCTGAATACTAAGGACAGTGCTGAGTCCCCCATTTTGATGGCTGGGGTTTTTTCTTGCTGAGGGATTTTTCTTTTGGGGACCTTTAGATAAAAATGTATGTCCATACATAGGTTCTAAGACTTCCTGGATCACAGCCTTAAATATCCCTGCTGTGTTCCATAAGCAGTTGAGGGAAGAACAATCTGAAGTCTTTGAAAATTAAAATGTATATTCCCAGCTATAGAAGCACTTCTGAAGATGGTGGGTGGGGTGGATGGAGGTGATGAAATTTAAGTCAAAATAGTAAAAATTAAAATAGAAGTTAGAAGTTTGGTTAGAGTCCAAGAGAGGAGAAGAAAGAAAAGTTCCGGCAACAATAAAGATTCAATCTCCACTGTGTAAGGGGCAGAGAAAAGAGGACAGAGATTTAATAGGAGAAAGAGGGAAAATGAAGATGGTGCCAGGAATGATTTCAAGGGGAAGAAGCACAGAGTGTATGGTCACACCATTAGGTGGATCTGAGAGGAAGAGAGCAGTGAGCTGCAGCTGTCAGGCAGCTTAACTAAGTTGCAGATAGGGTGGGTGCTTGTGAGGGGGATATAAAAACTATGCATGTATGTTTAAGTTCTCTTTGTCTTCCCTCCCCCAACCCTGACCTCCTACTATTCCGGAGAGCATTCTTTGTGTTGGGGAGGTTGGAGATTATACTAGCAGGCATGCAGAATAACAGTGAGATGGCAAAGATGGTAGAGTAAGACTCTCTGTCATGGTATTTTCTTAAAGATGAGAGATTATGTTGGGACTGATGGATATTGGTTTTACTAAATCAGTTTTCCAGATTTTTATTGAAATTGTGCTTCAAAGATAAATAGCTAAAAATACAGAGGACAGGATACATGAGATTCAGCCAGTGCAGCAGGAAAAAGGAGTTAAGAGAAAGTTCAAGGTACATCCTAAGAGTGAGGCTCACAGTTTATTTATAGGCTGCAGATCAAGAAGAGGCATAGACTATTCGAAAGGAGAGAGGTATTTTTCTTCGTAACCAGGCAAATTTGTGATCTGCCAGATCAGATGTATGAATGTCATCAATACCTGCCACACCTCCCACCCCCACCAAGCAGTACCCCTGGGATGAGCTAGGTGCTGGGGAAAAATGTAAGTCACTGGGGGAGAGCTGTTGAGCAAGGCCACTCATGAAACATATACAGTGGACCCTTCTGTAAAAGGGCTTCTCAGGTGGCCCAGTGGTAAAGAATCTGCCTGCCAATGCAGTTGACACAGGAGACCACTGCGTGGGGAATATCCCCTGGAGGAGGAAATTAGGAACCCTCTCCAGGATTCATGCTTGGAGAATCCCATGGACACAGGAACCTGGAGGGCTTCAGTCCAGCAGGTCACAAAGAGTCAGTCACAACTGAGCACCCACGCCCTTTTCCCTTCTGTGAAAATGTTGACACTGAATCAGAAGGTGACTAGAGGAAGAAGAAAAGGGGAAAGCAATTTGAAGATAGAAGTCATAGCTTATGCAAACATCGTCACTGATAAAAGCCAGAGAAGGGTTGACTTAACAACTTTCCTACTCTGTCAACAGTTTTATTTGCTGACAAAAAAAAAAAACGGGCATCAGTGAAGGAGAGATTTATTCATACACTGGGTCTATTAGAACTCTCCTTTCAGGGGGACATGGGCTCTGGGTCTTTGATGAATCCATCTGCTAGAAGTGCCAGCAATGGAAAAAAAGGAGAAAAAGCACAGCAACCGCAGGACTACCGCAGCAGCCTCCCCTGGGAATCACTTGACACCCCCCCCACCCCGCCCCGGGCAGAGATGGGCACCTTGCTGCTTCCAGTCACTGCAGGGCTATTGGCTTTCAATAATTATTAGCCATTTCCTGTTCACTGGATTGCATACAAAACAGATTCAGGAAAGATTCTCGGGAGTTAATACTCATCTGGGCAGTAACTTTCCATAAGGGCAGCTGGAGGATTTTTTTTTTTTTTTTGCTAAGTAAATTGTGTGGCTCATGTTTGTAAGGGGGATGGGGTTTGGTGGATACCCAAGTGTGACAGGTGTTTATTTTGTATTAAGCTAGGATAATTTGTTATATGAAATGGTCCTGGAATATAAAAATGGCCTCAATTCAACTTTTGAACCAAATATTTGCAATTTGAAGTAATTAGCAGCTAGGACAATAACATCTGGGACATTTGTAGCATATTTCAAGGAAATTTATAGTCATGGGCTCAATGACATTTATTGAACTCTGTTAGCCCAGTTGCAAATAGTCGCCCACTCTCACTCTGCTGCTTGGAAAACAGTCAGAAAGAGGGTAAATGACCTGATCTGGATGAGTGGCTTAATGGCAGTGAGGATTAGAACTCAGAGAAGCTGATCAGGTCCCAGAGATCTGACCTTTGAGGCATAGCAGAGGTTACATTGCCAATGCCAGCCCCTGTTTGCCATGATTGATACCTGGAGAAATCTGTTGACTTCAAGGACATAATGTTGCTTCCATCAATACTTTCCAGGTTCTTTATTCAGGGCTTATGGATTATTCACAGGTCATCATTGTGAGTGAAGCCATTGCACTGATCATACGGTAGTGATTAATATTACATTAATACCTAGGATGATAGAATAAATACATTTTGGCCAGAGAGGTTGCCCAAACTGAGTGGATGGTGCCTGCAGCTTCCAGAAAGCAGCAGATTTGCCAGTCTTCTCCTCTAGGTCTTGCAGTGAATGTGTTAGTGAAGCCTGAGGACACAGATAGGGAAGAGCATAAAATAGAGCTGCCTGTCAAGAGAACCGAGTTCTCATTTGGAACAGGAATAACTGACTCTATTATGAGCTGGAGGACTTGAGAAAGAAGCTTGCAAGGTGATAATCTTCATAATCCAATGCATCACTGTGCATGGGTCCTATCACAGGCCTTCACTCTCTTCTCTTCTCCACCTATGGAGAAAATCTGCATGCATTAGCAACTCAATGTAACTTCATCTTACTGCAACACATAAAGATATTTATTGGCAAAACACCTCACTGGGGTGTTTTCTTAGAAAAATGAAGGCCATCTGTGCGGGCGTCTCTGGGTAGCACTTCTTTCTTCTCTTTTGTTCTGCAGAATTGCACCACTTTGTACTTGCTCACTTTCGGCACAGAAGCAATTTTGTAAATGGTGCACTCAAACGCTCTGATGAAGTTATAACTGATACAGGCACTGAGACGAGGACGCTGCAGTGAAAAATGGGGCAAGTCAAAGGAAACTGATTCGTAATCATAAAATGTGGATGAGGAGGCAGGAAGTGGTGAGTGTACTGCAGGCTGTCAGTTACCCACTTCCAGGATTGTCCACAGCCCGAGGGAACCCTGTCTTGTCAGAAGTGCTTGCGGATGCTAATATGTCAACACTTGTTCAATGTCAAATTGTATCAGAGGGTTCAGTCTCCTTTTGGACTTCAGCAGTCACCTCCCGGCTCTGTTAGATCTCCTTTGGTCAAATGAGCTTTCATTTAATCGCTGTCAGGCTCTTCTGTCTCTTTCCCCATGGAATTGGAACTGTGGGCATGTACTGTTTACCTCTTTTAGCTGTGACCTGATCTTTGATATGAAATTCCAGTCACCTCCCAGAAAACACACAATCCCCCACATGCCATCTTTTTGTGCCCCTCTGTCTAACAACCTTTCCTGCCTGGGTCAATGATTTTCCTTCTGGTCGTGGGATACAATTGCTTTACCTTTTCCTGTTGTACATTTTTCTTATAAGTAAGTACTACTCTCCTCTCTGGGTACTTTTTCCTCTTTACTTCCATGCGTATCCCTTTCTCTTTTTCTCAGCAAATCAAATCCTTCTCTAAGATGAATCATCTCACAGACCTTTCAATTTCTTACTACCTGAGACTTTCTTTGTAGACGTTATTTTATATGAAATAACCTACAAATCCTACCATGACAAAATACTGACTGAACAATTTTTTTTTTAAACCTCTCCTATAAATGCATAGATGAGTTCACAAGACATAATCTCTAGGGAGCAAGTGAATTAAAAAGCCTGATTGGTGTGTGTGTGTGTGTGTGTGTGTGTGTGTGTGTGAAGGAGGGGTGGTTTTCAGAAGTCATGATAACCTGGGAATTTAGATGATAGCACCATGGGGGGCCAATGACAAGTTTCGGGCCCTATATGAGGTAGCAACTGGTACTGAGACCTTTATGGTGGGACTCTTAAGGCAGCACCCTCCATAATAGAGT
The DNA here is from genome assembly GCA_006410635.1 of Cephalophus harveyi. Classification (NCBI taxonomy): domain Eukaryota; kingdom Metazoa; phylum Chordata; class Mammalia; order Artiodactyla; family Bovidae; genus Cephalophus; species Cephalophus harveyi. Next base: position 399,053 of record SJYT01025829.1, read on the forward strand.
GACTAAAAAATGAATCTGCTCACCCTCACAAGAAGTCTTCTAAAACTAAGCATGTTTGCTGCAGGTCAGTCTCTTATGAATAATTTTATAGTCATTGCCTTGTTATCTCATAGATTTATGGTTCGAATGTATACTGCATTGCATGATTTATGAACCCACAAGTTGAAAACCAACAGGTCAGCGAAACCCAGGAACTCATGAACACCTGGGAAAAGCCAACACTCAACCCAGGTCACAGAGGTTTCCCACAAAAATGGACACTCTAAAGATGAGCTCGTGATTGAAAAGTATAAAACATTTAAGGAAATAATTCACCCTGAACTAGAATTGGCAAAGATAATAAGCAAACATCAGGATCATAATCTGAAGAAATTCAGATGTTACATTCATCTATTAGACTTTTAAAAAGTGAATTAAAATGACTAAAAGAAAAAGTATAGAAGAACAAGATATGGATAGTATCAAAGAGACAGAACCTCTAGAAATTTACATGTAATCATTTAAATAAAAATACAGTGAATATATTAAACCAAATATTAGATACAGCTGAAAAGTGAATTAATGAACTGAAAAAATATATCTGAAGAAAACTACTTATAATGTAACTCAATTAAAATTATGGATAATGTGCCCTTATGTGTGGAATCTAAAATAGGACACAAATGAACCTATCTATGAAACAGAAACAAAATCATTGACATAGAGAATAAATTGGTGGTTGCAAAGAGGGGAGTGGGATGAAAGAGGGTAGGAGTGGGAATTTGGAATTAGCAAATGCAAATTGGTTTATATGGAGAATGAATAAACAACAAGGTCCTTCTGTATAGCACAGGGAACTATATTCAATATCTTGTGATAACCCATAATAGAAAAGAATATGAAAAAGAATGTATATTTATTTATTTGGAATCTGTCCACAATGTGGGAGACCTGAGTTCATTCCCTGGGTTGGGAAAATCTCCTGGAAAAGGGAATGGCAACCCACTCCAGTATTCTTGCCTGGAGAATTCCATGGACAGAGGAGCCTGGAGGGCTACAGTGTATGGGGTAGCAAAGAGTCAGACATGACTGAGCGACTAATACACACACACACACACACATACACATATACACACATATATACATACACACACCATGAGTTACTTTACTGTACAGAAGTAATTAACACAACATTTTAATTCAACTATATTTACATAAAAAATAAATATAAAAGAATTATAGATGATACGAACTAGCAATAAACATAAAGAATAGACTGAGATACTTTAACATATATGTCTAATACAACTTACAAATGGAAGAAATAGAGAGTAGAATTCTCCTTAAAAAAAATGATTACATACATTTCTTCTTCGCTGTAACTACATATCATATACATATCACTACATAACTACCCATCCATTTAGCCATCCACCTTTTCATTAATCCTTCCTTTCTATATATTCACTCAATAAACATTTATTCAGGTATATACTTGCCTTTTATGTTGTGTTATGTGCTTTGTGCACAGAAATAAAAATCTAATCCCATACTTACACTTCCAAAAATTGCTTAATGTTGTGTAATCATCCTTAGAATGATCAGAAACTCTCAAAGGGAGGAAACTAAAGTTTAATTAGGATCTCAGTCAGGTTACCACTCAAATGCTACATTACAGTACAAGTACAAAACAGTAAAATTATCCTGAGGGAAAATGAAAAGACAGAAGGACATTTCTGTAGGTATATAAATGTGTGCATAAACACAGCAAGAAGAAAATATGCAAGTGCCATGAGCCATGGTTGATGTTGCCTTCAGCAAGTACCTCCAATTGTTGGGTTTCTTACTGAAGCCTTCATTCCTGAGGAATCTGAGTTCTTGATGTCCAATCTGTCTTTTGTTTGTTTGTTTGTTTTTATTTACTTGGGGGGATTTATTTTATTTTATTTTTATTTTTACTTTATTTTGCTTTATGATACTGTATTGGTTTTGCCATACATTGACATGAATCAGCCACAGGTGTACATGAGTTCCCAATCCTGAACCCCGCTCCCACCTCCCACCCCATATCATCCAATCTGTCTTGTAAGACTCTTCCATTAATCTTTATTCTTGACTTAATAGAGGCACCTTAGGATCAGCTGAGTTCTTGCCACACTCTTTCTTGCCCCCAATTTTGTAGCAGGCTCAAACATCTTTCTTTTTTTTTTTCCCCACTGTTTAATCTAGTGTCTCTAATAGGATTATATGAACACATGATAGTTGCCACCTCTATTATGTGGGATTATTGTTAAATCCTTTGATAAAATAATTTCTCCTTTGGATATTGAAAACTCCAAGTCAACAGAGTAAAAAATCATGGAAACTGGGAGTAAATATTTTGTGAGTAAGTCTTTGGATGTAATTGTAAGAGATGCCAATCTCATTCATACCTGGATGCTGGGACTCATGTCATCTAGCCAGTCCTCTTCAGAGCATTTACCATACCCTTTAGGACAGCATTTCAAGCTTGAAAACCGTTATGTACCAGTTGACATGATAACTGAGTATTTAATAATCAATTCCAGCTACATCTGGGTGATGGGGAAACAGATATGATTAGTGAATTTTTAAATGCATTGATTTATTTCTATTTATAATAAAAGAACTTTCTTGGCCAGAAGCAATGTTGTGTGGCATTCCATGAGAATGAAAAAGCCGTCCAGTGAGTCCATGTTTTGGTGTTACTTGAAAAAGACTCTCCAATATCGAAGTCATATCCAAGTTCAGAATAAGTGTTTGTTTCAGGGGATGTAGCAGGATTCAGCATAATCAGTCTTCCACAAGATAACTTCATGGTTCAATTAAGTATTCTACCATATTGAAGGGTGTGGGCTGTTTTTAGCAGATTTGGTGGGACAATAGCCAGAAAACCATAGTGAGAATAGGTCCTTCTTGATGAGTCTGTGTATTACCTCTGTCCCTGCCAATATGGATGACTGTGCAGAACCTCAGAGAACAAGGATGAAAGGCTAACATACCACAGGGTAGTTAGGCTCCACCTAATTACCAAACCTCTTCTATGCAGTAAAGGCATTATAATCAGCATCAGTATGAGATACAAATACTCTCTTTGTCATCAATCCTCTGATCCTGTCTCTTCTAAGAACTTGACAACCCACCCAGTCAAACCAATCAGGACCTTTTGGGCAACATGGACAAAAAAATGTACTTGAAGCTCTGCCGACTGGAAATATTTCTTTCCTTTACTTCTTTTCTCTTCAGGGCCACCCCAGAGTGGGCTCTAATATCCTGGTGGTGGACCTCTGCCACAGATCTCTCTTCCATATCACCTAGTCGTAGGAAACTTCCCATGAAGCAGTATGAGCCCATGAAGTGAGTTGAGGGAGAGACACCAGCTTGGGAGGTGTAGCCCTGCTAGAAAAGTGGGCAGTGTTCTTTCTCAGTTTCTTCCTTGAGGATCATCCTAAGGCTGGTCTCTAAATACACCAGCTTCTCCTTGATTGTGTAGTACATTTCTTACACTTTTAGAGCTCACTCTATCTGAAAACTCCAAGTTTATGACAGTCAACTTAGGAAAGAAACTTTGTATTCCATTATAAGTTAATCGCTAAAGGGATGTTGCCTATAAGCTTAAATTATATTTAACGGCCCATTTCTAGATATCCTGCTTCCCAGGTAATGAACATTAAGCTAAAGTACCTTTGTTTAGCTCACGGAGAACATCCTGACCAGGCCCATCTGTTGGCCCAATGACTGTAGGAAGGAAGAACTTAGCACATCCTTTCTTGAGTCTGACCAGAACCAGGAAATGTTTGACTTTAACCCTCCCCCTTTAAGTATGAAAGAAGCCTAAATTCTAACTCAAGCCAGATGTTTCTTTGGGACATGAGTCCACCATCTTTTCAGTCTGTTGGCTTTCTGATTAAAGTTGCTATTCCTTGCCACAACAGCTCATATCTTGATTTATCACCCTGTTGTTCAGTGAGCAGTATGAATTTGGGCTCAGTAACAAACTGAGGTTGCTGATCAGCAGATGTGCTATGTTAAGCAGGACTCAGTGACCGGCAGTCATTTTCCAAAAAAGTAGTTGCACACTTAAAAGGACATGGCTTTCTTCAAAATTCTTGGGAGCCTTCACTGTGACTCTTCTGCTGGGATTTTGCCACAAGCTTAATACATTATCTTCATCTGCTCAGGGCTTTTAAACTGCCATACCATTGAACTGGATGAGTCACAGGGACCAAAGGACAGAGCTTTTGCAGTATAGCTGGGATAAGACAAAAACTTTCCTCTTGCTCTAGGCCTTATTCAAATTAAGTAGTTAGTCGCTACTAAGTTCAAATTAAGTCAGTTCAGTCGCTCAGTCGTGTCCGACTCTTTGCGACCCCATGAATCGCAGCACGCCAGGCCTCCCTGTTCATCACCATCTCTCGGAGTAAAAACTACAGTGAGTTGCAGTTTCTTTCTCCACGGGAACTTTCTAACCCAGAGATGGGACATGAGTCTGTTGTGTGTTCTGCATTGGCAGGTGGGTTCTTTACCAGTAGTGCTACCACAAAACTAGAATGAGATATCACATGTCAGCATCATCAAAAATCCACAAACAATTAATGCTGCAGAGAATGGAGAGAAGGGAACCCTCCTACACTATTGGTGGGAATGTAAATTGATGTAACCACTACGCAGAATAGTATGGTGGTTCCTTAAGAAACTAAATATAGAGGTACCATATGATCCTGCAATCCCACTTCTGGGCACATATTAGGAGCAAAACATGGTCCAAAAGGATATATGTACCCCAGCATTTGTTGTAGCACTGTTTGCAATAGCCAAGACATGTAAGCAACCTAAATGTCCATTGACAAAGAAGTGGATAAAGATGTGGTAATTAATACATACACAAAATGGAATATTACTCAGCCATGAAACAGAATGAAATAATGCCATCAGCAGCAACATGGTTGGACCTAGACATTGTTATACTGAGTGAAGTAAATCAGACAGAAAAGGAGAACTATTGTATGACATTCTTTATGTGCAGAATTTAAAAAGAAATTATACAAATGAAAGAAAAGAAAGTTAAGTCACTCAGTTCTGTCCAACTCTTTGTGACCCCATGGACTGTAGCCTACCAGGCTCCTCCATCCATGGGATTTTCCAGGCAAGAGTCCTAGAGTGGGGTGCCATTTCCTTCTCCAGAGGATCTTCCTGACCCAGGGATCGAACCTGGGTCTCCCACATTGTAAGTGGACGCTTTACTGTCTGAGCCACCAGGGAAGTTATAATAAAATAGAGACAAACTCATGGACTTAGAGAAACAACTTATGGTTGCCAGGTGGGGAAAGATGACGGGAAAAGATAGTTAGGGAATTTGAGATTGACATGTACACACTGCTGTATTTAAAATGGATAACCAACAAGAACCCACTATAAAACACTTACCCACTTCTGCTCAATGTTATGTGGAAGCCTGGATGGGAAGGGAGTTCGGGGGAGAATGGATACATGTATATTATGGCTGAATCCCTTTGCTGTCCACCTGAAACGATCACAACATTATTAATTGGCTATACTCTACTACAAAATAAAAAGTTTAATTTAAAAAAAGAGAATGGAAAAAATCGTGTTATAATCATCACCTCCTGTTAGTCACAGGTAAACCAAAGGGATTTTTGACTTCCCAATGTATACCTCTTCAATTGCAAGTCAGTAAGAAAGTTCTGTTCTTCAGGAAATCATATCAGATGGCTTTTATTTTAGAAAGAAATTTTCAGGGACTAGGGCATGGACACTTCCCTTTTTTAATTATTTATTTTTAATTCTTATTTGTTTATTTTTGGCTGTGCTGGATTTTACTGCTGCGTGAACTTTTCTCCAGTTGCAGAGAGTGGAGGCTACTCTCTAGTTGCAGTGCGTGGGTTTCTCACTGCAACGGCTTCTCTTGTTGCAGAGCACAGATTCTAGGGCACACAGGTTCAGTAGCTGGGGGGCACAGGCTTTGTTGCCCTCTGATGTGTGGGATCTTCCTGGACAGGGATCGAACCCTTGTCCCCTGCATTGGCAGGTAGATTCTTAACCACAGGACCACCAGGGAAGTCCCATACTTCTTTCTTAATGTGAAGTAGGCTTGGTAAATCTATCATTGAAATGCTGATGCTACTCTATGTTTGCTGATTAATTGGTCATAGACAGGAAGGTGTTTCTACATTTGGAATTTCACCTGGAAGTCTTGGCAATGATTCTATGAATTAGTCAATGAGTGACAGAGAGGTTGCTATTTTAAGCAAAATGTATAGTAAAGACAGGGGAGAATTCCTGTCCCCTTCTCCTAATCACTTGCTTTTTGTTGTTTCATTGATAAGTCATGTCTGACTCTTCTGCAACCCCATGGATTTCTATAGGTTTCTAAAATCACATCATTAGAGAGACATCCCTTTGTGTTAAGGAATAAAGCAGCACCTCTCCCTGCTTTGGCTTTATAAAAAAGCCTCTGGAAGCTGCCAACTCATTAAGCAACAGTAGTCATTAACACTTCATGATGCTAATCAATCTATCAACTTTCAACCACCAAGAATAAAGTTCAATCTTGTGCCCTGCCTACAAGGAGTTTACAGTGTAATTGGAGAGAAGAAAGGCTTAGAAAGCTGACTATGAATATATATATATTCTCTTTTATAAGAGAATCAAATACACAGAGCAAGCTACAAGACCTAGAAGACTACTCAAAGGCTACTTTATCAATCTCTCTCTCTCTCTTGAACTATCACTTATTGCCTCTACTTGGAAACATACGGTAATTTCTTCCATCTAAACAAACAACAACAACAAATTCTCCTAGGACACTACAATTGCCTCTAATCTGTTTCACAGGGACTTTGCAGCATTAAATTTCTTGAAAATATAATCTCTAATTCTCTTCATTCCACTTTCTCTCAAAACATTCTAATCAGACTATACAGCCCCTGTCATACCACCAAATACCCAAGGACCTCAACAGCACTAAACCTAATTGTCAGTTCAGTTCAGTTCAGTCTCTCAGTGGTGTCCAACTCTTTGCTACCCCATGGACTGCAGCATACCAGGCTTCCCTATCCATCACCAACACATGGAGCTTGCTCAAACTCATGTCCATCGAGTTAGTGATGCCATCCAACCATCTCATGCTCTGTCATCCCCTTCTCCTCCTGTCTTCAATCTTGCCCAGCATCAGGGTCTTTTCCAATGAGTCAGTTCTTCGCATCAAGTGGCTAAAGTATTGAAATTTCAGCTTCAGCATCAGTCCTTCCAATGAATATTAAGGACTGATTTCCTTTAGGATGGACTGGTTGGTTCTCCTTGCAGTCCAAGGGCCTCTTAAGAGTCTTCTTCAACACCACAGTTCAAAAGCATCAATTCTTCGTGCTCAGCTTTCTTTACAGTCCAACTCTCACATCCATACATGACTACTGGAAAAACGATAGCTTTGACTAGACGGACCTTTGCTGGCAAAGTAATGTCTCTGCTTTTTGATATACTGTCTAGATTGGTCATAGCTTTTCTTCCAAGGAGCAACAGTCTTTTAATTTCATGGCTGCAATCACCATCTGCAGTGATTTTGGAACCCAGCTGACAAAGCATGATCCACTGGAGAAGAGAATAGCAAACCACTTCAGTATTCTTGCCTTGAGAACCCCACGAACAGTATGAAAAGGCAAAAAGATATGACACTGAAAGATGAACTCCCCAGGTCGGTAGTGCCCAATATGTTACTGGAGAGGAGTGGAGAAATAACTCCAGAGAGAATGAAGAGACAGAGCCAAAGTGAAAACAACACCCAGTTGTGTATGTGACTGTTGATGGAAGTAAAGTCCGATGCCGTAAAGAACAATACTGCAAAGGAACCTGGAATGTTAGGTCCATAATCAAGTTAAATTGGAAGTGGTCAAACAGGAAATGGCAAGAGTGACCATCAATATTTTAGGAATCAGTGAGCTAAAATGGACTGGAATGGGTGAATTTAACTCAGATGACCATCATGGGCAAGAATCTTGCCATTACTACTATGGGCAAGAATCCCTTAGAAGAAATGGAATAGCCTTCATAGTCAACAAAAGAATCCAAAGTGCAATACTTGGGTGCTATCTAATTGTCAATGATATATATTTAGATATTTGATCTCTCAGCAGACTTTGGCAAAGTGAGTACCCCTCTTTCCTTGAAACACTTCTTTTATTGACATGTAGTTGATTTATATTACTGTATTAATTTCAGGTAGACAGATCAGTGATTCAGTATTTTTGTAGGTTGCTCTGCATTATAGGTAATTATAAGCTAATGGCTTTAATCCCCTGTGATATACAGTATATCCTTGTTACCTATCTGTTTTATACATAGAAATATGTTCTTAACGTAGTTTTCTGTGTAACCACTCTCTTGATTTTTCTCTCAACTTTGTGACTATTCTTGGTTACATCTTAAAAAATTATCCTTATCTTGTAGATTTCTAAACATTGAATGCTTTAGGCTTAATTCTATGATTATTTCTGTTCTCTCTACATTAATTCTTCGGCGCTCAGCCTTCTTCACAGTCCAACTCTCACATCCATACATGACCACAGGAAAAACCATAGCCTTGACTAGACGGACCTTAGTCAGCAAAGTAATGTCTCTGCTTTTGAAAATGCTATCTAGGTTGGACATAACTTTTCTTCCAAGGAGTAAGCGTCTTCTAATTTCATGGCTGCAGTCACCATCAGCAGTGATTTTGGAGCCCCAAAAAATAAAGTCTGACACTGTTTCCACTGTTTCCCCACCTATTTCCCATGAAGTGGTGGGACCAGATGCCATGATCTTC